>OZ005654.1:83774053-83826285 GCA_963930645.1 Salticus scenicus | reverse complement strand
GTAACTATGAAAATGTTAATTTAATTATTACTTCTTTTTATCTCTTATATTTCATATATATATATATATATATATTTTTTTTTTTTTGCCCCAAGGTACAGTGAGTTTAGTTTTTATTTCAATTAATAAATTAACTTCATATTTTAAAGTAATGAAGCTTTTTTTTTTTTTTTTTTTTTTTTTTTTTTCATTCCCTGCTTCTGGTATATTTAAATGGAAAGACAACTATTAAATTATAATTATAATATATTAAAGGAAAGGGGGGGAGAGAGAGAGAGAGAGAACTCCCAAGCAGAATTTAGTTTAGTACTTAAGTCCTGTTTTTGAATCAGAATTTCTAAGTATACAAATCATATATACACTGTCAACAAAAAGTCCTGTTTGCTGCAGTTCGCTGCCAGAAATTTTTTTTAATTCAGAAAAATATGTTCTATCAGCATAATTTTTCCGTTGATAGAATTTATTTTTCTGAATTACAGAAAATTTCTGGCAGCAAATAGGACTTTTTTGATAGCATATATATTTAATGAACAATATAATTCAGCTATGCTTTGGAAAGAGTATTAAAATGATTTATTCTTCATAAATAAATGATTGCATGAACTACTTTAATTATGAATACAAAAGATGAATATGTGGCATATAAAACATTTAGATTTATTGAACATAATTACAAAATTTGATAAATTCATTGAACTGAAAGAATTTTTAGTATATAATATACAACAAGCACAGAATGATCATACAAGTTTTGAACATGGATGTTCAAAAGAGATGTTCAGTCTCTATATTACAAAGTATACAAATTGTAGTCCTATCTCTCTTAATAAACAATGTTATTCAGCTTATATCCTAACCTAATGAAGCAATTAATAGATTAAGATGACTTATTCTTAATAAATAAATAATTATACAAGCCTACATTATTATTGAAAATCATAAATATACAGCATAAATCATGCTTACAAAATATTTAGGTTATTGAATCTGATTACATGACTTAATAAAAAAAACAAGATATTTTATTATGTCATATATAGCAATTAAAAATGATTATGGAAATTAAAAAAAAAAAAAAAAAGTGAGGAAATTTAATGCAACTTGAATAGAACTTATTCTTTCACATTAATTTTTAGGAGAAAAAGTTAATGTAATATTCATTCATTATACTTTTTTTTATGTTTTAGGAACAAAACTTGTTTGAACTAACGATAACAATTATAATTAGAAAGTTTTCCTGACAATCGTATTATTAATATCTTACATATGATACAGTAAAAGAAATATAGTAGTACAGTAATTTAAAAACTTAGGAAATAAACTTGAATATATAATAAGAATAAAATATGAATATTAAAAGACAAAAACAAAACAGATAAAAGTATATCATAGAATGTAATATCACTTACAAAATGTACCCCCCTTTCCCCCCCCCCCAAAATAAAATAAAAGAAAAGAAAAGAAATAAAAGAAATTTAAAAATAAAAGAAAAATCAGATATAAAAAAAAGGCTTGTACAGATAAGATTATATCATAGAATGTACCAAGACAAAATCAGACTTTATGAGAAACAATTTTAGAAAATTTTTATATTTTTGAATGAAATATATCATTTAATTTAAATTTAAAATGAAGCCCCCATTGGATAATAGCCTTAATTCTACAGAAGATTTCATTAAACGTCTTAAAGAGCTCAAAATTAACAATAACAATCAATTTATCAGCTTTGATGTCAGTAACTTGTTTCCATCCATTGATATTAACGAAATTTCTGACATAATAAACCAAGCAATAGCAGACAGATATGAAACTTCCATCGCGAATACATTAATAGCCACTAGTAACTTGATCTTACGCGAAAGTTATTTCAGATTTAATGACGTTGCTTATAAACAAAATATGGGGGTGCCAATGGGATCACCCATATCAGGGATTATTGCCGAATATAAATTAAGAATGCTTGAGGAATATTTTTAAATTCATGAAAAATAAAATCATTTTTTGGGTTAGGTACATAGATGACGTTTTCGCGATAATAAAAAAAAGATCAAAATATTGATGAAATACATAATGAGTTAAATCTGTTAGATTAAAATATTAAATTTACTTATGAACCCGAGCAGAATGACGAAATAAACTATTTAGATGTAAAAATTAAATGTGAAACTAATAAAATAAAAACCACTGTCTACAGGAAACCGATGGCAAGTAATGAAATAGTAAATAACAGAAGCAAAACCCCTTACCGATATAAAATCAATACTATTCACAGTTACGTTAATCGTGCGATATTAATATGCACCAATAAAACTAGTTGGCATAGGTGGACTCTGCTCAGTTCCCCATCATATTTATGTTCTCATAAATTTCTAGTTTGAGAGATATAATCATGTTAAAAGAAATGAATTTGACAAAAGCTTGATACAGTGACAGAATGAAAACCCCGCCTAATAGGCTATCCACCGTTCACTTCGATATATTTATCTTATTCTAATCTATTAATTTATTTTATCAGGGTCAATTCCATTGTTTAGTTTTCATGCTACTATTTCCAATGCAATAATCCTCAAAATTCATATTTATATGAAAAATTTACAATTTCGCTATGTTGATAAAATCGTAAATTACGAATAATTTACGAAATTTTCCTATTAGAATATTTGTATTCAATCATGTTCAAACAAATATCATAAATGTAATTTTGAAGTTGTCTAATGTATTTATGAGCCTCAAAATGAAAGTTTATGCTCAATTTTACCTTATTCTGGCATGTTAAGTAAATCGTAAATTCCAAATAACTTACGAATTTTTTTAAATTGGAAAAATCATAGTCTATGATATTCATGCCAGTATCCTAAATAATATTTCGAAAGTGGTTTGACATCTTTACGATGAAAATATCCCTCAAGATTGACGTTTATGTGAAATTTTGCTCTATGCTGCCATATTAAGAAATTCGTAAATTTCCAATAACTTACGAAATTTTTATATTGGAAAATTCATAGTCATTAATATTCATACCAGTGTCCTAAATAATATTTCAAAAGTAGTCTGACATCTTTACGATGAAAATATCTCTCAAAATTGACGTTTGTGTGAAATTTTGCCCTATACTGCCATGTTAAGAAATTCGTAAATTTCCAATAACTTGCGAAATTTTCAAAGTAGCATATTTATAGTTACTGATGTTCCTTCCAGCATCAAAACTGATATTTTAAAACTGGTCTGACATTTTTACAGTAAAAAGTTTCCATTTAATGCACGTTTAAGTGAATTTTTGTCCATGGTTCGTACACATTTATGATAAAGAAAAGTAAGGAGTTTTTAAGGACCTCTAGAAGATTTTTTAAGGACTATGTAAAATAATAATTTATACATTATGTATTTTATATATATATATAATTTCCCCTCCCCCAAATGTACCTATATATATATATATATATATATATATATATATATATAGATAGATAGATAGATAGATAGAAGGAAAGGAGCACTGTTAACTAACATTACAGTCTAACATTACAGTCTAACATAACATAAAATAAAATTTCATAAGTTCAAATACAAATTCAAAAAGGAAAATTGAGAAACAATCTTTTTTAATTTATAAAATAATAATAATTTTTTCAGTTACTCACCAGATAATTCTGGAATGTTGTTTAATTCTGTGAAGTTAAAAACATATCTAATTTTTTATGTATAGTTCAAATGTTAAAGGAAAAAAAAAAGAATAGTTGATTAAGTTGAAACTAGTGGAACATAAGGCATGCAGGACAGCACAAAAACAATTGAAAGTAAAAAGGAAAATGATATTTTTTATATGCATCAACTTTTTTCCCGCTTAAATGTCACTCCCCTTCTCAACCCCACCACAGATGTTGCCATCTCGATGGCATAAACTGCAAATTTTCGATTGCCTCCACAAACAAATCTTGAATCCATACAAAATTTGCAGCATTAAAAAAAAAAAAAAAAAAAAAAAAGTTTGATGTGGCTATTATAGCATAGACTTTTTTCTATATATCTTATGAAATTCATGCAATACCAAATTATTTATTAAATTATTATTCACTAAAATTATTTTCCCATCATGAATGCAGACGACTTTTCCTGACAAATGCCAACGATTTTTAAATATAATATCAAACATCAAATGCCAAAAACACATAGTCTCTTCTGTACCAACATCAGAAAAAAAGCATTTTTTTCCGTTTTTCTTTTTTCCATTAAAAATGAAAAATTGATAACTTTGTTTTAAAATTTCACAAATCCATGGCTCAACCATTCGCTTTAATGGTACTGACAAGTTCTTTCGAAAGATTCTCATATAGAAAATTCACATCCTAGGTGTAGGGAAGGGTATTTCCGGAGCAATGCTCCTAGAAGCATGCACTCCCCCCCCCCCCCCCAGTTTACAACTAGTATAATCAATAATTCATATTAATTTCACAATCAGCGTTAAAAATATCACTCATTATGTATATTTATCCAAAATTTTGTCCTACACTGCCCTGTTAAAAATTTAGGGGAAGAAAACTATGGCAGCGCCACCTGTTGAGTGATTGATCCTCAAATATAATAAGCACCAGCTTAGGAAAAGGTCCAACTAAATGTCAAGTTTGGTTAAATTTCGTTCATTGGTTTGTGAGATACAGCGTCGGCAAAATTTGCGATACATGCACACAGACATTTTCTAAAAATAGTTAAATTGTGTTCAGGAGATCACAAACCAGTTAAATCCGTAAGAAAACGGGGATTGAAAAATTTTACGAATCCAATTTTTATATGTAGTGAGAGAAAAAATTAAAAAAAAAAAAAAAAAGAAAAAAAATAAGTATGCTCAAAAAAATCTGGTGTGTAACAAAAATTTTTTAATGCTTACTATTACACATAAATTCGTTTTAAAGATAGTGAGGTCAGAAGGCATAAAATATACCTAAGTAATCAGAAGTTTGTAGCAACTAATTAATTAGCACAAATGCTGAAAGACATCTGAAAGAGAAAAGCGACAAAAAAAAAAAAAAAAAAAAAAAAAAAACCGCACTTGGATATTTTCAATTTTTCTTTCTGTAATCGCTAATTTTATTGTTAAGTAAATTTTTTAACAGATTTTATTACGTTGTGTTCCGCGTGCAATTTAGGATTGAGCCAAGTGTTAAAAACAAGATGCAATTGTTCAGAAAATTGTAATTTTAGAAAGTGTTTCAAAAATGTCAAGAATAAAGCAATTAACGATACCACAAAAAATATGAATTTTAGAGCAAAAATCAAAAAATATTTTAATACACGGGATGTCAAAATGATTAAATGTTAACAAAATATTAGTGATTTAGTTTTTAGCAAGATATAATATTTTTTGGCTGGTTAAACTGCACATTTGTCCTTTGACGGCCACAATACACCTCCAGTCGAGATGACCTCAAGTTAAAAAGCCAGCGCTTAAAAAATCAGTTTGTATTACATTTAGAGCACAGCAGGAATTCAGAAAAAGTGTTAGTAACATAATTTATCTAAATACAATGAAATAACAATTAAACAAAGCAGGTTTAATTGCCAGAAAATCTGAAAAAAAAAATTAATTCTTAAGGAAAAGAAATAGAAAATCAAGAAATTAGAGGGTTAAAAAAAAATTAAAAAAGGATCAATTAATTATTTGGCTGAAGTTGTTCTGTCTGAGTCAAGTTTAACTTATTTCAAACTGACGGAAACAAGCAGATCTGATCACGAAAATGTGACTGACTTAATGGAAATCGCACTTTTAAAACAATAACATATTCCCCGGACATTACGATACGAAAATGCATAATTTTTCGGTGAGTCTGGCAAATTTTCATGTTCAAGGGATCAATTAACCCGAAATAAAATTTGGCCATTAAAAAATTTATACCTGACCGACTACTTTGGGGGGTATTTCAGACTCTTCCATAATCAGCATTTCAAGATGATAATGCACCCTGTTATATGGCGCTTGTGATACATTTATTTGATTCAAGTTGTTAAAATTACTTATCCATTCTCATAAGCATCTATAATTTTATAAGTTATCATAACTTTTTTTACTTAAAATTAAATCCCACAAAGAATATTGCAGAATTTCTTCTTTATTAGACCTGAAAATTGTCCTAATCTCAATCCGCTCGAAAATGTTTAGTCTATAAAAGAGGTGGGGATTAGAAATTTGTAGCCTACAACTTTGGAAGAACTAGAAAAAAATATTTATGATATTTTGCACAGTGAAACTTCTGAGTTTCGTGTTAAAAAACTGTAAAATATTATGCCAATGCGCAATAAAGCAGTAATTCCATATAAAGGCGGAATTATCCAATCCAGAATACATAGTTTTATTAAATAATTGTTTAGATCTAACAAATAAATAGTTTTATTTCATACATTAAAATAGCACTTGTTTATTTAATATAATAAATCACGATAGAATGCAAAGTATATGTTTATTATTTTACGTTTAAAAAGAAAATTTTATGTAGATTTTTATTAAATACTACGTAGAGTGTAACAAAACGAATTATTAAATCGAAAATGTACATAGGTATCATGTTATGACTTCCATATTATACAAACATAACAATTTTATTTGTTGCAATCATTAGTTTTTAAATAATTACAAACCCAAAAGGTATAAGTCAATTTTTCTGTAGTGCGGCTTTTTTTTTTTTTTTTGTCGCTTAGTGTATTTAATCTGGAAGCCTATAATTTTTCCTAAAGTAATACCAGGTATTAATGAAAAAAAGACACCTAAAATGATTTTTTTTTTTTTTAAGATTTATTTTTAAGACACCGTTGTTGTAATCCCATTTCCAGTTTTTCCACAAAACTTTATTCATCTCTTTATCATCTTTATCAAATTCATCTCTTTATCAGAAATACACAGTTACATATGAAAGAATATCTAAAAGAATGCTAATATAGCGAATTTGAAGGAAATCTGTAGAACTGTCTATTATGAAACCACTTACAAGATGTAAAACTGACCAATTTATTGAAGATGTCTGTCAATTTTCCTGAAGTAACCAACGGATTTATTTTTATTTTTATTTTTTAATCCGGCAACTGACATTTTCCGACCATGCCTGCTAATCAAGGTTTTAATGTATTTATAAATCAGGTGAAAACTTGATTTCGAAAATTTTGACCGAATACATTATTTCCATTACTTACGATAGTTGCATAGTAGAAGTGAAAATCTAGATAATTCAGAGCATTGAAATTCCAGCTATACTCTAAGTCAATAGAAATGCTAAAGTATGAGACCAATATCTTGGTTTAATTACCAATTAAAAAGTTTTCTGAATAATAATTTTGGCCCCACTAGAATACTTGTGGGATTGGTTTGAGACTGATTTATATACCTAAAGTTTATATTTTTAATGACCTCATATTTGTATTTAAAGTATAAACGTACTTTTAAAAAATAATTCTTAACATGTGCGTTTATCTTTTTTTAAAGAAAATATCTCTCTAAATAGAGGATCAACTTATACACGAGTATTTACGGTAATATTACTAGGCGAAATTACTTCAAGAACTCAACGTGGTTTTGGGGTTAAGGACGATAATATACTCGTGAACCTAAGCTTGGGTAAAATGCCTTATGTTTAGGTCTGTCTAAAGGATCCTAGCCCGTATTTCTAAGAGTTTCAGACGAGGAAGAGAAAAAAAAAAAAAATGCTGAAAACCTTAAATGACTGGGCCGACGAGCATAACCTAGATACAAACCCATCACCTCCCATCCACCAGCTTTAAGAACAGAATGTCTCTGTCACGAACAGGGATCAAGTGTTATTACATTTGAGTGTGTTTTTTAACAAAAATCTAACAAGTGTTTATACATTATTATGTTTGTGATGAGCCCAGAGCATCAAGAAATTAGTTTGTTTTGGCTGATCTAACATCTATGATAAGAAATGGGTCTTCTCCCTTTTTTTTCCAGATATTATGACAAGGTACATTATATCATTATTAAGAAGGGGACACTCAGTGCTATTCTAGACATCTGTGATAATTACAGAATGAAAATAGTTCTATAAAATACCAGATTGTATTTCTCAGTGGCAGATCAAATGTGCACACCACTGAAAGTAAATAAACTGAGAGAGAGAAAGAGAGTGGCTGATCATCTGCTTGTTTTTAGAAAGGAAGGGACAGATCAATTCTTTACCATTTAAAAAGGGAGATAGAAAACGATATCAAGATTTTTGGGCTACATGAGATTTCCGGTTAGTTAAATACCGAGGAGCAGAGGTTTTAGTCCATTTTAAAAAGTTAATTATAAATAAAACAAGTAGTAGAAATCATTTATATATTTAAATAGCTTAACTGCAAAAATTCCTTTTTTTTTTTCGAAATAATATATAATGAAAATTGAAAAGCACCTAGTCAGATATATGCTTTTTCTTTCCTCCCCTTCCTCATCACATATTATTTGTTTAGTCCTCAAGTAAATAAAAAAGATTATTCCTTTTTACAATTTTTTACCAAATCATTTTTCTTGTAGAACGTCTTTTTAGTAGTGCATGAAAAGCAGACGATTTTTATGTTTTTCCAACTTTGTTGCTAAGCTGTTACGTATTTCAGATTTATTATCGTTCCAAATATAAAATTGTCAGTTCAAAAAACGAATTTCCTTTTTTTTTTTTAAGTTTTAAATACTATAAGAGAAAAATAAGTACTTTTTAAGGTACAAGTATAAAAAGTAAGGAGTTTTTAAGGACCTAAAAACAGATTAAAAAGTAAGGAGTTTTTAAGGACTTTTTAAGCACCTGTACGAACCATGTTGTCCTATTCTCCCATGTTAAGAAAATAGTAAATTTCTAATAACTTACGAAGTTTTTAAATTCGAATGTTGCAAAAAAATAGGGTTCTTGCCAGTGTCGAAAGTAATATTTTAAAACTGATCTGACCTCTCTGCGACAATTTGTTCTTGAGATATCGTGTACACAGACTAACAAACTAATGGACTGACACACTAACAGACTAACAGACACCCTACAGACAGACACCATAGAAATTTTGTCATTTTCGGATTCCTCACACCTGAAAACGTGTCAAAAAGTAAAAAAACCAAGGTCGAAAATTTTCACGATTACCTAAGTTCCCCATACCTATAGTATGATGGGGAACTAAAAGATTTAAATAATGAACTTAAATTTATTAAAAAATTAGCAGTTGAAGCAGAATATCCCAAATTTCTAGTTGAAAAATTACATAAGAAAAGAATAAAACAATTAAATCGAGTACCAAACAACCAAAAATCACAGCAAAAGTTTACATTTTCAATCCCATATAACCAAGGAACCTCAAACAAAATAAAAAATACCGCTAATAAGTATAATTTAAATACAGTACAAAGCCGAAAATCCGGAATCGCCGCGGTCCCGACGATTCCGGATTTTCGGCTTTGTACTGTATTTAAATTATACTTATTTTTTTTTTTTTTTTAGTACTTTAGGTTTTCAACTAAAAGTTTAAGCATAATTGAAATAGAATATAGAATTTAGTTGATAATTAGATAAATGTTTAAGAATTATTACTATTATTATAATCTTCTCCCTCCTCTTTCAGACTTTGCAAATGCCGGTTTTGAAGATTACTAAGAAATAAAATACTTTTTCGGTTTTTTATTTAGATATATTTATACTTAAAAAAAAAAAAAAAAAAAATCGATGTTGATGATGATGATTAACGCCGCCGAAATCGTCCGGATTTTTGGCGATTCCGGATTTTTGGAGTCCGGATTTTCGGCTTCGTACTGTATCCCAATAAAGCCTAACCCAAATATTTTTATTCTAAACTAAAAGTCTATGTTTCAAATCATTTCTATTAAGCAGATTAAATACAGTGGAAACATTAAGATTTAAATTTTAAGGGCTTCAATAGAAATAACCCGACCAGTGTTCAACTATTATAACACATTAAAGACCAAAGTTTTTAACAAATAAAACAACTTTATTCAACAAGATATAATGATATATTAAGATTTCAAATTTATAACAAGAACAAGATTACCTTTTACAGGTGTTGAGCTAGGCATATAGATAAACACAATGAAAAAGCAGATGACAATATACTTCAAGGAACGTCGCAGAGCCTCCGTGATCGCCTGGTTGATCAACGGGAAAATACGATGAAGAAATATACTTCCGCGATCGCCAGGTTGATCAGCGAAAGTGAAACAAGACGAAATAACACAAAGTTGAAATGAAGACAATTACGTTCATCCACTATACACTTCAATTTAGAAACTTTCATTTAACTTTTAATTAACTTTTAAAAAGATTTCAAACTTGAACAAATGCCACTTAAAAAGTGGCTAAACAAATTTAACATTATCAAACTATCAAATATAACGATCTCGCCTCAAAAGGACGTCAATTATCAATTCAATTCAAAAACTTCCATCATCCATGAACGACGGAAAATTTAACCTTTAACAAGGAACAATTTAACAAACAGAAACTTAACATGTGTAAAATATTAACAACTTAACAACGGCAGCCATCATTTCTTTAAAAAAAATGCAATAGCAAAAGAGCATTACTAGCTTAGCTGGAACGATACTATAAGCACATACATCGTTACTTGGCCATCAACAGCTTAAAGCTACTCACACTACTCATAAACTACTGCTTCATATCTAATTGAAGACTAGCTGGCCATTGCTAAACACTGCCGATAACTGCCCTTTAACACACGCATCGCGATCTTTTTATACTGACTGCCAAGTCAAAAATCTACATATAAACAATGCATTACCATTGCCACTCAACAGTCAAAGTCAAAAATACAATTTATCATAACTATTTTAATAGAAGTGGCAACAGCAAAAATTAAGAAAATTATGCAGAGCAAGTTTGGCAACGGCAACAATGTAAACAAAACATCGTTAGTAATGGCGCGATGTAAGTAGAAGATGGCTGATAGAGTTTAAGTAAAGAAAACTTTTAAATTCAAATAAAAAGGTAAATTAACAGTTATATAATAAAAGATAAGCATTTATATTCATAAAATTAACTATTTTTGTGTGCGAGGACAATTGATAGATATCAATGCCCCCCACCGCAGCATACATAAAAATTTAATTAACAAAATCCCATCATGAGATTCCTCATAGTCCATAGGAAGTGTCACAAGTGATATAATAAACTAATTACCATGAAGATTACCATTGACAAAAACTTAGATTTTCAAGTGATGAAATACAACTCCTCACCCTGCAGATATACTAAAGGAAAAGGTGATATGAAAAATACATCATATACAATATTATATACAGTTATATTATGCAATTCAATTTTATATACAAGAAATGAATATATACAATATATGAAAAATTATGAAAAAAAATGAATATATATACATAATGAACAAATACGCAAGGCGCCTCACGATTTCACACACACATTCACACCATGATAACATAATATAAAAAATTATGAAAAGTATCTACAGAGCGAAGAAATTTATTCAAACACAAAAGATTTATATAAAGATCACTTTTATAAATTTTAACAAATCACTTTTTGTCAACGGCTTCGTAAACTGGTCGGCAAGATTTAATTTAGAGGAAATATATTGAATATGAAATTTGCCCTCATCAAACCAATCCCTTATAAAAAATAGTTTAATATTAACATGACGCGTATGGAAACTCTCAATCCTGGACTTTGTAAAACGTATTGCAGCCTGATTATCAGCATATAAGGTAGGTATTTCAAAATTATTTTCTATCAGATTTAAATTAGAACATTCACATAAAATATTATAAAACCAGTCCTGCTCACGAACACAATCACACATAGAAACAAATTCTGACTCCATCGTTGATATGGTAATCCCTTTCTGTTTATTAGTACGCCAAGAAACAGCAGCACTATCCAGAAGAATTAACTGGCCACCCATAGAAACATAGTCGTCCCTATTAACGGCGAAGTCAGCGTCAGAATAAGAAATTAATTTAACCTGTGTGCATTTAAGATGGAGCTTATATTGACTGGTGAATTTTATATATCCAAGAAGTTTAAGTAAACCCTGCCAATGTTTAATACCTGGATTTTGTTGGAACTGTGAGAAAATGTTGGTAGCATATGCGATATCAGGTCTAGTACGATTTGAAATGAAAGAAATACAACCTAAGAGATTTCTGTAAGGTAAATGAGAAGCTTCATCGATGTCTTCTTGAATAACAGGACAATCACTTTTTGAAAATTTGATACCTTTAACAATAGGTAAGGAGGAGATAGGTACACGGTGATTTTGAAACCTCTTACTGACTTCGTCAATATATTGATTTTGGTGGATCAAAACTCCTGTATCTGTATACTCAAACTCCACACCTAATAACTTGCGTGTGATACCCAAAATTTTCAAATCAAACTTTGATTTCAACAAACTTAAAATGTCATTAGCTTGAGATTCAGTCCTGGCAAAAACAACGATGTCGTCAACATAAACCAATAAAACAGAAAAATCATAATATGAATAAGCACAGTTACAATTTTCAAATTTATTAAAACCAAGTTCCAACAATACTTTATTAAATTCATAAAACCATAATCTGCCTGACTGGTGTAATCCGTACAGTGCTCTATCCAGCTTACAGACCCAGTCTTCTTTACCTTTTTCAGTAAAGCCAACTGGTTGCCTCATGTAAATTTCATCCTTTAAGGGAGCGTACAGATAGGCACACTTAACATCACACTGTACATTAAACCAACCGTAACATGAGACTAAAAGAGAGAAAAGAAATCTAACAACAGAAAAGTTTATCACAGGCGAGAAGGTCTCATCGTACGATTCGCCCTGGACCTGGTTGAAACCTTGCGCGACCAACCTGGCCTTGTATCTGACAATGTTGCCAGACTCGTCACGCTTTACTGTGTAAACCCAGCGGTTTCCCAACGCAGTCTTGTTCTCAGGGAGTCTTACAAGATGCCAGACACCTCTCGTGGCCATACATTCTAACTCTTCCAACATAGCCTCATGCCACTCTTCAGACTGTGCAGATTTTAAAGCCTGTTTATACGTTCTCGGGACCACCACATCTAGTCAACTAGTCGTGCTGGACACGGAAGGTATAACATTAGGATTAACAACACCAGAAAAATTATTAAACTTAGAAAAATCAAAATCAGCAGGGTTAAAATCAATACTATTTGAATTGCAAAAATTTTCGACATCATTAGGTGACCTGAGACAACACTTTTTACCCTCTCCATCAGGATAATAATAAATATCGACCTTTTTCCCCTTAGGACGAGGTACAACCTTCCGGTACCATATGGGATTGGACATCCAGTTATGAGAAGTAGTATGGGGGGTAACTTGAGGAGCAGGAGTAGCAGGAGAGACGGCTGGGACGACAACTTCAGTCTCGCTGGGCAAGACCCCAGAGGTACCAGGCTCCGGACCAGGAAGAAGGTACCGGTCAACGGGCCGTGGTTGTTCCCCTGGGACAAGCACCAACTCAAAAGAAGAGTCGCCCATCACCGCTCCACTGCGTAGAACATCACCGCTTTCAACAAAAGATACGTTTATAGTTTCCACAACTTTCTTCTCTTCCTCCAACCAGATCCTGTAACCACGAGTACGTAAGGCATAGCCCACAAGGACACCACGTTTTGATTTGGAGTCTAACTTGTGCTTACGCCTGACTTTTGGAACACCCACATATGTCAAAGTACCGAATGGTCTTAAGTGTCGAACAGAAGGTTTATTTCCTGAATAGAGTTCAAATGGAGTTTTAGAGTTCCCACCGTGACAAATACGATTCCATGTATAATTAAAGTGTAAACATGCTTCAGGCCAAAAATCATCAGATAAACCACTGGACTTTAACATTGCCCGAACACAGTTCATAATTGTTTGGTTGAACCTCTCACAAACTCCATTTTCTTCTGGTGTGTAAAAGTTGGTCAGCTCATGATTTATTCCATTTTCTCT
Organism: Salticus scenicus; assembly: GCA_963930645.1. NCBI lineage: Eukaryota > Metazoa > Arthropoda > Arachnida > Araneae > Salticidae > Salticus > Salticus scenicus. The sequence continues at coordinate 83,812,326 of OZ005654.1, read as the reverse complement.
ACAAAAAACCTTAAAAGAATCATTATCAAACTCTTTGCCATTGTCAGTTCTGATCGACTTCAACTTGGTTCCCAAAAACCTTTCGGCCCTCAAAACATGTCTCTTAAAGACATCAAAACACATGGATTTTTCCTGGAGGGGGTAAACGGATGATCTACCAGAAAAATCATCTATTATTGACAAGAAAAAACGTTCACCCTTTTTGCCAGGAATTTTAATAGGACCCCAAGTATCCATAAAAAGTCGATCTAAAGGTTTTTTGGAAGAAGAATGACTTAAGGGTTTGAAAGAAATACGATTTTGCTTACTCACATGACAGGGATCACAAAAAAAATTATCAACTGATTTTAAATTGGGCAGACCTTTTACAGCAGAATTACGGATAGTATTAAAAATTAAGTCAGGGCTTAGATGATCAAAACGAAGGTGCCAGGTATCAAAGTCTTTTATATTAACAGGTTTTATTACAGGAAAAGCTGATATTTCAGTATTATCATTTAAATTTTCATTAGAATTCTGCCCCCCATTCAATTTAACACAGTGCTTATTTTTAATTACTTTTGGAAATGTATAATAAATCCCGTCATGGAGTTTAGCAGAGAAAAGGAAATCACCATACTTGTCGACCACGTTTATTTTGCCGGCCTTACCAATAAATTTAGCACCACCCTGGTCGAATCTAGAACCACTCAAAAGATTTTTCCGCAAGTTCGGCGAATACAAAACGTTCCAAAGTTTAATAACAGTCCCATTAAAATTCAACTCCACCTCACCCTTGCCAGTAATGGGAAAAGTGACACCATCAACAGCCACGTGTAACTCATCACCAGAAATTTCAGAAAAATTACAAAAGAAAGATTTATCTTTACAGAAGTGATGAGAGGCCGCCGTATCATAAGCCCAGCTGCCCTCTCTATCAAAACTACTTAAATTTGCTTCAGCAATGAAATTTTGAGCTTTAGGAGTTTTATCACGTTTTGACTGTTGATTGGAGCCACCCCTCTTAGAAAAATTACTTCTGAGTGGTTTTTCCTTTTCTTTTGCAGCTAGATCATTATTTAACTTAACTTTACAATCTTTAATAACATGGCCTTTTTTCCCGCACCTCCAACAAGTAAAAACAGGCCTGCGTTTAAATTTTACATTTTGGGCCTCAATAGAACATTCCGTTCTACTTTTATCAAAATTTCTAAGTTGAAGGCGCGTTTCCTCGGCACATAACTCAACAATAATATTTTTAAAGTTAAAGTCCTTATCAGGCCAACGAAGAATTTGTTGAACAACCTGATCAAATTTATCAGGTAGGTATCTCAAAACCTGAAAACATAAGTATTCGTCAGCAATAGGTTTATTAATGGATTTTAACTGATCAGCAATTTTAGATATTCTAGCTGCAAAAACACCAATAGATTCGCCAGGTTCTAAAAAACATGTCATAACTTCAGAAAACAATTTCATATGATAACTTCTACTATCTGGCTGGAAGTTAACCTTTAAAATTTTCCACGCTTCTGAGGGGTCAGTACATTCACTTATTAAACTTTTAAATTCAGTATCAATATTCAAGTACAAAATTGACATAGCAGCATTCTGCCTTCTTTTAAAGTCTTGCACTGCCTCCTCAGATACCGTTTCACTAACTTTAGGCTTAGTTTCGTTACCAATGACGATATCATAAGCATTTTTCTCCATGAGTAAAAATTTAATGTCACACTTCCAACCAGAATAGTTAGTTGCATTTAACTTGGTAATTTGAGGTACAATATTATAAGCCATTTTTTTTTTTTTTTTTAAATAGTTACTTAATTATCAATTATACAGAAAACAAGGAAAGAACAACTGGTCAAGTTTAAAAATGACACCCTAAAAAAAACTGGCCCATAACCAAATATTCTAAACTAAAAGTCTATGTTTCAAATCATTTCTATTAAGCAGATTAAATACAGTGGAAACATTAAGATTTAAATTTTAAGGGCTTCAATAGAAATAACCCGACCAGTGTTCAACTATTATAACACATTAAAGACCAAAGTTTTTAACAAATAAAACAACTTTATTCAACAAGATATAATGATATATTAAGATTTCAAATTTATAACAAGAACAAGATTACCTTTTACAGGTGTTGAGCTAGGCATATAGATAAACACAATGAAAAAGCAGATGACAATATACTTCAAGGAACGTCGCAGAGCCTCCGTGATCGCCTGGTTGATCAACGGGAAAATACGATGAAGAAATATACTTCCGCGATCGCCAGGTTGATCAGCGAAAGTGAAACAAGACGAAATAACACAAAGTTGAAATGAAGACAATTACGTTCATCCACTATACACTTCAATTTAGAAACTTTCATTTAACTTTTAATTAACTTTTAAAAAGATTTCAAACTTGAACAAATGCCACTTAAAAAGTGGCTAAACAAATTTAACATTATCAAACTATCAAATATAACGATCTCGCCTCAAAAGGACGTCAATTATCAATTCAATTCAAAAACTTCCATCATCCATGAACGACGGAAAATTTAACCTTTAACAAGGAACAATTTAACAAACAGAAACTTAACATGTGTAAAATATTAACAACTTAACAACGGCAGCCATCATTTCTTTAAAAAAAATGCAATAGCAAAAGAGCATTACTAGCTTAGCTGGAACGATACTATAAGCACATACATCGTTACTTGGCCATCAACAGCTTAAAGCTACTCACACTACTCATAAACTACTGCTTCATATCTAATTGAAGACTAGCTGGCCATTGCTAAACACTGCCGATAACTGCCCTTTAACACACGCATCGCGATCTTTTTATACTGACTGCCAAGTCAAAAATCTACATATAAACAATGCATTACCATTGCCACTCAACAGTCAAAGTCAAAAATACAATTTATCATAACTATTTTAATAGAAGTGGCAACAGCAAAAATTAAGAAAATTATGCAGAGCAAGTTTGGCAACGGCAACAATGTAAACAAAACATCGTTAGTAATGGCGCGATGTAAGTAGAAGATGGCTGATAGAGTTTAAGTAAAGAAAACTTTTAAATTCAAATAAAAAGGTAAGTTAACAGTTATATAATAAAAGATAAGCATTTATATTCATAAAATTAACTATTTTTGTGTGCGAGGACAATTGATAGATATCAATTTTCCAGATTATAAGAAATGATAAAAATGTAATTCCCCCTCTAGAAACCGCCGGAGTTTATAAGATCCCTTTTGAATACCCTGATAAAAATACCGGATGTTACAAAAGAGTCACAAAGAGAAAAATAAAAACACGCCTTAACAAACATAAAAATAATATAAAATATGCCAGATATACTACCGCCCTTGCTAGAACCTATCACGGAAACGAAATAGATATAAAATTTAACGACGTCACAAAAATAGCCAATTATAACAATTATAACATATGTATGCATTTTATAGAGAAAGCGTTGAAATAATTAAAAATCAAGTTGCCATAAATGACCACAAATCCGCCAAGATAGATCCAGAGTGGCACTATCTACTGAAAGAACAGGATGAAGCTATAAATAGCCATAGCCCACTCCAACAAGTTTGCAATTGAAAAGGGGGAGGATCCTCTCACGAAAAGCTTCTTGCAAGGGATGATGAAGCATAAGTAAGGTGTTTATCAATATATATTTTTTAATTGAAATATATCACTTACAAAATGTTGCAACCCCCCCCCCCCCAAAAAAAAAAAAAAAAAAAAAAAAAAAAAAAAAAAAAAAAAACACTTTTTTTTATAGCAGCAATGTATCCAAGCTATAAATAAACAAAATAATGAAATTTTAAAAGAGAAGAAAAATCAGTTACAAAAAAAAGCTTGTACAGATAATATTATAAGAAACAATTTTGAAAATGTTTACATTTTTGAATGAAATATATCACTTACAAAATGCAGGTCAGGCTCAGGTTAAATCAGTTTACCGGACCTGATACGGGACTCTAATTCATATTCTGACTTAAAATGAAGTTAATCACGAAGATAAAATAAAAGTTTAATTTTTAAAGTTAATTGAACTTCATAAATTTTAAACATTTTATTTTATCATTGTTTTATATATAAAAGTTATTAACTCAGATGTGAAAAACATACATCAAGTAGATTTTTGCACATGTAATTTTTGTAAATTGTGAAATAAATTTTTTGACAAAGAACTCCTTAGATTTTTTTTTTTTTTTTTTTTTTGTATTGTTACAAAATTGTAGATAATTGTGTTTATTTTTGTATAAATTCTTTCAAAGAGGCTTAGTAAGTTGATAAAGTGCTAATTTTGTGCATTTCTAGTCGTTTTAGCATTGAAATAGCCTTATTTTCCCTTAAAAACGCATTAAAGAGCCCCAATAAGGCAGGTAATGGATTTGGCACCAAATTTGGTGACTTTTTCCCACCTTGACGATTTTTTTGGTGACCTTGGCGAGAAAATCCTTATAAGGGATATACCAAATATGGAAGCTCAAATCTCATTGGCTGATGAGATACGGAAATTTCTGGAACCTTCCACACTTTTCTACAGGGGTATATAAGGAGCGTTTTCCCACCAAGGCGAGTTAGTTCAGTTCAGTTCTCAGCCAGCTTCGCTAATGCTTGCATTGTTTTGAGCCTCTTTGAAAGAGACTTGCTTTAAGTGTTATTGCCATACAGTTTGTACTGTGGATTTGCTATTGACAGCTGTTGTTTAAGCTGTGTTTACTGGTTGAATTGAAGCTGATACTTGGTTTATAGACCTGTATTTTTCTGTGAATAAGTTTGGCCTTTCATTCTCGGACAACTCACGAACCCCCAAGTACGCTACATTTCTGGTATCAGAATTGGGATTGTCTGTGAATGGTGATAACTAGAGCTATGGAGCAAGAGATGAAGAAACTTCTAGAAAGCTTAGCTACCCAGATGAATGAAATGAAAGAAGGACAAAGAGAAATGAAAGAAGGACAGAGAGAGATGAAAGATAGCCTGAGTCAAGAGATGAAAGAAATGAAGGCAGCACAAGAGAAAATGGAAACTGGGCAAAGAGTTGAAAGACGGTTGACTGAAGAAATCAAATCTAATCAAGACGAGATGAAGAGAGAACTTTTGACAGTAGTAAAGTAAGTGATTGAAAATAAATTATCGGATATGGGAAGCAGAATAGATGGAATAGAAGAGAAAGTTATGAAGATAGAAGAGAATTTTGAGGAGAAATTTAAAGAAAACTTTGATCAAGAGCTGAAAGGAAGGTTTTCAGAGATAGAAAGCAAGTTTAAGAGAATGGAGGAAGATTTTGAGAGAAAAATGAAAGAAGAGTGGAACGGAGAAGTAATAGGGAATGAACTGCAGAACAAGATTCGGAGTCTTGAAGAAAAGTTAGAATCCATGCCTCAGAACACTGAAAAGTGAGATAAAAGAAGCCAGAATCAGGAATTTATTAAGCTATCTACCTATGACGGCAGTTCGTCCTGGCATGTATATAAGACGCAGTTTTCCATCGTAGCTGAAGCTAACGGCTGGGACTCTACCGCCAAGTCAGTCCACTTAGCAGCAGCATTACGGGGAGATGCAGCCGAGATACTGAGAAATGTTTCTAAAGAAGAAAGGAACGACTTCGAGGCCCTGACTAGAGCACTGGAGCTACGGTTTGGGAAAAAGTGTTCTAAGGACTATAGTCGCCTCCAACTAAAGTCCCGCTATCAGAAAGCGGGTGAAAGTTTGCAGGAACTGGCAGCGGATATTCAGAGGCTGTCACACCTAGCATTCTCAGACTGTCATGCTGACACTGGAAACGACATAGCTCTTCAGTACTTTATCAATGCTGTTCGTGATCCAGAAATTCAAAAAGCGCTGAGACTCTCTAACATCAGAGACGTAGAATCAGCTTTAGGCTATGCACTTAGGATAGAGGCAGCCCAACAAGCCTCCCGTAAAGACCGCCATACGATAAGAGCAGTCTCATTAAATGATACGCCTGCTTATGAAAATGAAATGAAGAGAAGTCTCGTAAAGATCTTAAAGAGATTGCGCAGCCTGGAAAATAATAAGAAAATAAAGGATCGGAAGATAAAGTGCTGGGGCTGTGGAGGGGATGATCATGTAAAGAGGAACTGCCCTGTACGACCAATTCAAATGTCTATGGCCAAGTTAACAACACCACCTGCCAGATGATTCTGGACACGGGAGCCAACGTGACCATCATTAGAACGGATTTGGCTCAAGAACTAAAAGAGAAGATCATTTGGACGCCGCCCTGTGTTAAACTCCAGACTGTGACCGGAGACGAGATCAAAGTATATGGAAAAATGAACTTGACCATCACTTTTGGAAATGCCAGTTACCATCATATGGCATATGTGGCAGATATAAGAGATCCTGTAATCATTGGAACTGATTTCCTGAGAAAATTTAACTTTAAAATTGGACTTCAAGAATAATGAACTGCATTCGAGTTTGGAAGACATCACTGTGTTCAACACTGAAAATCAAGACATTCAGCCAATTTGCCAGATAACATCCAAGTCTGAAATTTCCATCCATCCACACACAGAGACAATAGTTTCAGGAACACTTCCTACCAAGCAATACTTCTGCTATGGACTGATTGAACACCTGAATACAGACAATAGCTCAAGAGGAGTTCTGGTAGCTTCATCTCTAGTTGATCTCTCAAAGAGTACTATTCCTGTGAGAGTCGCAAACATCAGTGATAAGGTCCGGACAGCGAAGAAGGATGAGGTGTTAGCAATTTACACTCCTGTTACATGCATCAGCCACCCCACGCAATCAACCGAATCCAAGTCTTCTGAACAATTAAAAACGGAATTATTCAAGAATGCAGAATTAGGGAAGGAACAGAGATGTGCTGCGGAAAAGCTACTCCAAGAATTTAAAGACCTTTTTTCTCGAACACCTGAAGACGTCGGGAGAACGAACATCACCCAGCACAGAATTCATACAGGAAATCATCCTCCAATCAAACAACATCCAAGCCGACTTCCATTTGCTAAACAGGAAGTGGTCACTGAACTTCTAAATGAAATGCAGCACAATGATGTCATCGAGCCATCAACGAGTCCTTGGGCCTCTCCCATAGTACTAGTGCAAAAAAAGGATGATACAACAAGATTTTGCGTAGATTATCATCGTTTGAATGACATCACAAAGAAAGACAGTTACCCTCTTCCCAGAATTGACGACACATTAGACACACTTGCTGGCAATAAATGGTTCTCGACTTTGGATTGGATCTGAAGAGCAGTTACTGGCAAGTAGAATTACATCCTGATGATCGTGAGAAGACTGCATTCACCACAGAAAAAGGACTGTGGCAATTTAAAGTTATGCCGTTTGGATTATGTAATGCACCTGCCACCTTCGAACGCCTGATGGAGACAGTTTTAAATGACTTTCCTATGAAGCCTGTCTGGTGTATTTGGATATTATCATTGTGGGGCGCACCTTTGAAGACCATCTATGAAACATCCGAAAGGTGCTGGAGAAACTCAGAATGGCTAACCTCAAATTGAATCCAGGCAAGTGTAACTTGTTCCGTCGTGAAGTGAGCTACCTCGGCCATATCATCTCTGCCGAAGGTGTGAGAACTGATCCTGAGAAGATTTCTGCAGTCGAGAACTGGAGTCGCCCTGAAAATGTACACCAACTACGAAATTTCCTGGGGTTATACACTTACTACAGGAAGTTTGTCAAGGGTTTCTGAAATATTGCCAGACCACTCCACAAGCTGACGGAAGCCAAATAGAAGTTCCTGTGGACAGATGAATGTGAAAAAGCGTTCAAGCGACTTAAAGAGGCCTTAACATGATTGCCTTTCTTGACGTATCCACAGCCCGACAGACAGTTCATACTTGATACAGATGCCAGCCATGAGAGTGTCGGTGCTGTTCTGTCGCAGGAAATTGATGGTCAAGAACATGTCATTGCCTATTGGAGTAAATGCCTGTCTAAACCAGAGCGAAATTACTGTACCACTAGGAAAGATCTACTCGCCATTGTAAAAGCCATAGAACATTTCCATCATTACTTCTATGGCAGAAGATTTCTGCTCCAGACTGACAATGCATCTTTAATGTGGTTGCTCAAGTTCAAGAACGCGGAAGAACAGATTGCCAGGTGGATACAACGCCTCCAGGAATATGACTTCGAGATACGTCATCGTAAAGGGACTCTACATGGTAATGCAGATGCCTTGTCACGTAAGCCTTGCTCGGAAAGCTGCAAGAACTGCTCTAGAGCCGAACAGAAATACCTGCCGATAAATCCGGTTGCCTGCCAAGTTACTGTCTCAACACCATCAGAACAAGATCCCAATCCATGGAGTGACGAAAAACTTAGACAAGCCCAGATGGAAGATCCTGACATAAAGCCAATATTACAGCTGAAGGAGACGACCAGCAACAGACCTACCTGGAAGGACATTTCCAGATTTAGTCCCATTACAAAAAGTTATTGGGCACTTTGGGACTCTTTTCATATCAGAAACGGCGTATTATACAGGAAGTGGGAATCTGATGATGGGAAAAGCTTCAGATGGCAGATTGTATTACCAAGATCAAAAATTCCAGCTGTTTTAGAACAACTGCATATTTGGGGTAATGAAGACTCGCAGAAAGTTCGGGAACGTTTCTACTGGTGTAAGGCAAGGGAGGATGTGGAGAAATGGTATAAATCCTGTGATGCTTGTGCGGCACGTAATGGCCCGCAGAAACAAAGTCGAGGAAGACTGCAACGGTATAACGTGGGAGCACCATTTGATCGTTCAATCGTACCATCCTGAATAACCTATCTCTTCTAGTATCAAGGAACCAGCAAGATTGGGACTTGAAGTTGCCATTGTTCCTGCTGGCTTATCGAAGTGCTGTCCATGAAACCACCGGCTATACTCCAGCCCAAATGCTGTTTGGACGTGAACTTTGTCTCCCTTGTGATCTCCTGTTTGGTTGTCCACCCGATGCACCTTCATCGCCCGAGGAGTACATCCAAGATCTCTAGGCACGATTTGAGGATGTACACAACTTTGCTCGGGAGCGGATTCACATGGCAACGGAGAAAATGAAGACAAGGTACGATCTAAAGGCTACACAACATGAGTTCCAGGAAGGAGACAAGGTCTGGTTGTGGAATCCTGTTCGACGCAAAGGACTCTCCCCCAAGTTACAGTGCAACTGGGACGGACCGTACACAGTCTTAAAAAGGTTGAATGATGTAGTGGTGTGGATCACTAAAACACAGTCATCAAAACCGAAGGTGGTGCACTATAACAGGCTTGCCAAGTACCACAATTATCGGTAATATTAAAATTTAAAATGTAAATTCTGGTAAAATTTGCGCATGCATAATGTAAATATTTGTACATAAATATTTGTACATATTTGTGAATTTTGTAAATATTTCTCACTTGATTTATATTTCTATTTTATTGTTATATGCAACTTTGTTTTTGTATTTTAGATGGTGTAAATTTGTTTAGTTTCGCCTCTTAACCAAGGTTTGCACTGCCCGGGACGTGCAGTCCTTGGGAGGGGGCAGTGTTACAAAATTGTAGATAATTGTGTTTATTTTTGTATAAATTCTTTCAAAGAGGCGTAGTAAGTTGATAAAGTGCTAATTTTGTGCATTTCTAGTCATTTTAGCATTGAAATAGCCTTATTTTCCCTTAAAAACGCATTAAAGAGCCCCAATAAGGCAGGTAATGGATTTGGCACCAAATTTGGCGATTTTTTCCACCTTGGCAATTTTTTTTGGCGACCCTGGCGAGAAAATCCTTATAAGGTATATACCAAATATGGAAGCTAATCTCATTGGCTGATGAGATACGGAAATTTCTGGATCCTTCCACACTTTTCTACAGGGCTATATAAGGAGCGTTTTCCCGCCAAGGCGAGTTAGTTCAGTTCAGTTCTTAGCCAGCTTCGCTAATGGCTTGCATTGTTTTGAGCCTCTTTGAAAGAGACTTGCTTTAAGTGTTATTGCTATACAGTTTGTACTGTAGATTTGCTATTGACAGCTGTTGTTTAAGCTGTGTTTACTGGTTGAATTGAAGCTGATACTTGGTTTATAGACCTGTATTTTTCTGGAGCTTTCTGTGAATAAATTACTGAATTTTTGTAAGTTTGGCCTTTCATTCTCGGACAACTCACAAACCCCCAAGTACGCAACAGTATTGTTACACTTATCTATATATTACAGAGGCTGTTCGCACATTTTTTAGACGATTTTGATGGAGTGTACTGAAGCAATTTCACTCATATTTCGTGTTTTATTTGTTCAGTTTGATAGCCCTTGTTCTTAACTAACATTCTACATCATAATTTCTATGATAATAATGCTTTTTATAATATCGGAAGAGGTATATTTTTCTACTCCTCTTGAACGGCTTTCCAGAGTCCACAAAGCGTTGTAGGTCGGTATTTTGATAATGTTGATTTTAAGAGTCGAAAAACACAAAAATCCAGCAGTGATATATCAGAACATTTAGCAGGAATGTCAGTGAAGGGTATGGTTTTAATTCCCATTTTTTGTTCCATTTTTTTCTAGAAAAGCAATTGCGGATTGCGATGTGTGGCTGCTGGTTTGGCTTGATGCAGTTCAACGGATTGATAGCATTGTGGATAAAGATCTGGATTTTCATTTTTTAAAATTGGAATTAAAATATGTCCTTGAGAGTATTTAGAGTTGATTTTGACATTTTTGTCACATTTTTTTGCTTTTATCTTGCGCTTGTATGAAAAAACCAGTGGCAATCATAAATCCTTTAGAAAAACTCTCTTTTGATGCTTTGAGCCATGTAGCAAATTTTTTTTTCTCCACTTTTGTGATAATAAATTGATCTTTTTTTATTGCAACCACTTAAATAGACCCAAGATTTATCTGTTGTTGCAACATTTTTCCATTTTTCTCCTGATAAATGCTTTTCATAAAGATTTCACTAAAAACTATCTTTGTAAAGAGTGGAAACCTATCCTTCCATCCACTGCCATTTTAAAAGCGCATTTTTGCATCTAAACAAAAATTATAAATATCATAAGATAAATAAAACTTCCAAAAGTATAACTGTTGTGAAAATAAAATTCTCCATGCAAACGATTTTTTCTTACTGCGAAATAAAATCATCTAAAAAACATGCGAACAGCCTGTAATAGGCAAGCATAAAATTTGTAGTCCCTTTTAACATATTAATTATGGGTGTAGAGGGTTGAAAATGGTATCATTCGAAAGGTATGGTTAGCCGGAAGGTGCGAATACAAATATTATTTTCTTACGATGTCAAGAAGGTATTTAAAAATACATTTATTTTTTATGCATTTTCCCCCATTTTTCCCTTTTATACACGTATTCCTTTACATTAAAAAATACGTAAAAGTAGAAAGTTGTTAAATCTGGCAATTTCATAAAGCTCAAATAAAACCATTGACACAGTAATTTGTATAATGTAGCATCACTATACGCAAGCGAAGTGATGACGTCACTGTCTGTCCATGGAGCCATGAAAAAGATTTTCTATGTTAATCGTCCATTGGATTTTTTTGTAAAAAATTATTAAAAAATAACGGAAATTATCTGCCGATTTTAATTCCGATATTTGGGTATAGTTATATATAAGTTACTGTCTACATGTATTTGATTGAGTTATTTTTTCTATAAAATTGATAAAATTTTAATTTAAAATCACAAAACTCCAGAAAAAAAAATGGCAAACTTCCAGTTTCGAATGTAAACATAAACATTTCATTTCAAAGGGTGATATTTAAACAATAAATATTCAACTAATATACTAAATAAAAGGAAAATGGATTTGTTACTAACCGCTGCATGTATAAGTAGACGATACGGAAAAAATTCTGATTTCTGTTTTTTGCTGAATTTACATGTTTTGAGCTTTCTTTACGTTTCAATTAACTGAAATTGGCTACTTATTTTTTTAAAAAGTGTCTTTATTGCTAGCTTTTGTGGGTAGAAGAAGCAAGTAGAAGATACATAAAAACTTTTGATTTCCGGTTTTCGATGAATTTACACATTTTAAGATTTCCTTGCATTTTAATTAAGTGAAATTGACTACTTATTTTTATTTTTTTAAAAGTGGATTTATTATTCTTTCCTCTGCATACATAAGTAGAAAATATAAGATTCAGAAAAGTTTTAGATTTTCGGTTTTCGATAAAGTTACACGTTTTGAAATTTCCCGAACTCAATTCGACCATTTTTGAAAAATATCTTTTTTTTTTTGTTCAAACACTGTACTTTATGAACCAATCGAATTAATTTAACAGAATTTGATACTTGGTTGGGCCTTGGTTTGACATGGTACCTTTTAGCTTCTGAGCTGTATCACACAACAAGGGGTGTTTTCATGTTGCGATTTTCTCTCATTTCAGGTAAGGCTAACATCTACAGAGAGAAATAGTTATATTAAGTAAAACTCTGCTGATTCAGTTAGAGTGAATATCGGCAAACAATTGCCGCAGCTGTGTTGCAATTGCATTCCGTTTAGGATAAGGCAATAACTTTGCTTTGCCTCTCTTTGCAAAACTAGTATGTTGTGGCCACCACAAGACTTTCTTCTATATTTTCCTATACAAATTCCCTCAGTAACAATATATATATATATATATATATACGATTTTATTTTAATTTTTCGTTTAAGGCTGAGCGTCAGTTTCTCGATAATCTACCTTTTCCCAAGAGATGGCGTTGTATTTCACTTGAGCGATAGTTTTCTCTTTCTGGTAAACTAGTTCTGTTGAGTACGTCATTTCCCCTTTTCCTGTGACGTCAAGTGAAGTACGCGGGGGAAAAAAAAAAAAAAAAAGAAAGAAAAAAAAAAGGGGAAAAACAAGTGTGGTCATCCCAGAGCATATATTAGTTCGGTTCATCCTCATTTTCAAGATTTTTTATATTTGTTTTGTATTAGCAGTCACATAAGAAGTTTGTACTGAAATGCGCTGTAACTGTATAAGTGAAATAATTATAATAACTTTAATCACAAGTGAAATGTGTTAGAGGGCAATATAACACTTTAAATTGCAAAAATTTTCATGGTAAAATAATAAAATTTCTGTATAGTTTTTTTGCATTTCAAATTTAAATTTATATTCTCTCAAACGGGAATCAGTGGCGGATCCAGAACTTGACTTTGGGGGGGGGGGGTCTAAGATTTTTCAAAGTGTTATTCTGGACCAATAAAAAATTTACAATTGCAATATTCAATTGTGAATGTCAGTGTTTTTTTTTTTTTTTTTTTTTTTTTTTTGGGGGGGGGGGGGGGGATTAATATTTATAGTGTACTTATTAATGAAAAAACATTGAGTGAAACATTTGTGAAACTCAACTATATCAATACATACAACTCACTGATATCAGTAGAACCTCGCCAATTTAGAATTTTAAGAACAAATTTTTCAACACAATGCGATAATTTATTATGGCAAATTAATTTATATTTCACCGTGTTTTTATTTACTTCGATTCTTGTTTATTTGTGTGTGCAGTACAAATCTTGCAATCGATTTTTAACTAACTTCCCGACTAGCTAGATATTTGAAGCTTTCAAAATAGCTCAAAACACGGTGACAATACATTTTTAAAATATTTTTACCCAACAGTTTCGGGTCCCTGGTGGCCTCCACAGAGTTTATATGTTTCAACAGAAAATTTATTTAACTAACTTTCCGCCTAGCTAAGCTACACATTTGAAACTTTTAGAATGGCGCAAAACCCGATAACAATGCATTTTTTAAATACTTTTAGCCAATTGTTTCAGGTCTTTGCTGCCTTCGGTAGCATTTATATGATTCAACAATCTTATAACTTCCTGACTAGCTAGAAATTTGAAACTTTTAGAAAAATTCATAACACGATGACAATGCATTTTTTTTTTTTTTTTTTTAAGTCAATTGTTTCGGATCCCTGCTGCCTTCTGTAACGTTTATATGATTCAACAATCATGAACTTCCCGGATAGCTAGCCATTTGAAACTTTTTGAATAAATCAGAACACGATGACAATGCATTTTTAAAATTCTTTTGGCCAATTGTATCGGATCCCCGCTGCTTCGGTAGCGTTTATATGATTCAACAAAACTTCCCGATAGAGTCACCCGACCCGAACCCGATAGATAATTTTAAATCAACCCGAACCCGACAAAAACATTTTCATTAAACCGAAACCCGACCCGAACCCGCAACAGAGAACTTTTTGCGACCCGAACCCGACCCGAAACATCTAACCCGAACCCGACCCGAAAAATAAATCAACATTACTTATTCATTTAAAAACCATGCAAAACAAGGTAAAATGATATAACATGACATAAAATAAAGTAAATTTTCACTGTCACACAGTTGGTAAATTAAAAAAAGAAAAAAACTGTGTATGTTGTGGCCACCACAAGACATTCTTCTATATTTTTCTGTCAAATTCACTAAGTGCGAATAATTTATTAAAACTATGATTAAAAATATTCAACATGATGAATGCAAATAATTTCATCTTAGGGAAATCTAACACTAAATATCTAAAGAGAGACAGTTTTATCGTCTATAAATAACATCTTAAAGTAGCATGTTGTGTCCACCACATGACTATACAAATTTTCCTATACAAATTTATTTTCCTATACAAATTCACTCAGTAAAAAAACTTTATTAAAATTAATATTTAAAAAAATTATATTTCATGATAATGCAGTCGATTTCCATATTAGAGAAGAAGTATAACACTAAATGTCCAAAAAAGTCAATTTTATCCTGATTATTATTATTATTATTATCGTTAAAAATGAAAAAATCAATAACTTTATTTCAAATTATCGCAGATCGATCGTTCAACCATTCGTTTTATAGGTATTGACGAGCTCTTTTGAAAAATACCCATCATGAAAATTTATTCCCCTCGAGGGAGGGACTTGCCCCCCAAGGGGTAAGACGAGGCTCCTACATACATTTTTTTTTTTTTCCCAGTTGAATACCTGTATTACAAATAATTCTTTTAAATTTCACAATGATTATTAAAAATATTTATACAAAATTTTTGCGCATTTATACCAAATTTTGTCCTATACCACCGGGTTAAAAATTTAGAAAAAGCGGGATGGCAACGCAACCTGTTGGATAGTTTTTACCAAAAGTTGATAGGCACTAATTTATCTCAAGATGTAACTACATACCAATTTGTATTAAATTCTCTGCAGTAATTCCTGAGATACAATTGCTACAATATTTTATCGCACACACACAGAGACAGACAAACTGACGTTTTCTAAAAATGGTCAAATCGTGTTCTACAACTCTCAAAACGTGTAAATTCATCAAAAATCCGAGGTCGAAAATTTTTACGAATCCAATATTTTCTTCTATTGAATATAAAAGAAAGTAAAAATTAAAAATGTATTTTTATAATGGTTATCTCACATATCAAGTTTTGTACAGTTATATGACATAGAAGTTGAGATATAGCCATCCCGTTATCGATGAAATTTGCAGAATAGCAGCACCACCTATTGGCCGACAAGCATTCAAACTGAATCAGCATAATGTCTCATAATCGCCTTCTCACATATTAAGTTTTGTTTGATGATACGCAGTAGAACCTGAGATATAGCTTTCCTCGTAATTGTGGAAATCGCTGTGTAGCAGCGCCACCTGTTGAGCAATTTACACCAAAAGTTGGCATGTGCTATTATATGTTAAAGTGTACCTACATACAAATTTATATGCAATTCTCTGCATAGCCTTTCTTTAAATTGCGGAAATCACTGTATAGCAACGCCACTTGTTGGCTGATAGGCATTCAAATTGAATAAGCGAAATATCTCACATTGGTCTTCTCACATATCAAATTTTGTTTGATTATACCCAATGAAACCTGAGATATAGCTTCCCTGAAAATGCAGAAATCGCTGTATAGCAGCGCCACCTCTCGAGCGGTTGACACCAAATATTGATAGGCACTAATTTAGGTCAAGGTGAATCTACATATGAATTTAAATGCAAGTCTGAACAGTAGTTCCAACGATACAGCTGCCACAAAATGTTTGTTACACCCACACAGACGGACAGACAGACATTTTCTAAAAATGGTCAAATCATGGTCTAGACCTCTCAAAACTTGTAAATCCGTCGAAAACCGGAAGTCGAAAATTTTTACGAATCCAATACTTTCTTCGATTGAATATAGAAGAAAGTGAAAAAAAAATTAAAATGTAATTACTGATTGTATTGAGTTGAAAATTAAAAAATCAAAAAAAAAATGTTTAATACTGTTTAAACATTTATGTGAGTTGGGAACTTCAAGATTGTAAAAATGTACTTCAAATTCAGCGTTACTTACTAGTTCGCTGTTTAATGTTTATATTCTGGGGGGAAAAAAAAAAAAAAAAAAAAAAAAAAATGTATATTTATTTATTGCTTTTGTTCGACGTGAATGTTTATAATTATTTGGAACATCTGCTTTCCCACAATCACTTTCAATTCACATGATCAGCAAATTATCTTTCTACAGTGGCAATTTTCGTGTTTTGTTTATTTGTTGAAGAGAAGAATAATATTATTATTACGCACAGATTTTAATAATATAAGGAGATGCCTTGATGGAATCCGTTTCCTAAATGTGTTTATTTTACATTACTTTTTACTTTCTTCTGTATTCAATTGAAGAAAGTATTGGAATCGTAAAAATTTTCAGCTTCCGTTTTTTGATAGATTTACACGTTTTGCGGATTCCAGAACACAATTTGACTAGGTATTTTTGGAAAATATGTCTGTCTGTTTGTGTGTGTGCGTGAAAAAAAAAAAAAAAAAAAAAAAATCTTGTGGCGACTGTATCTCATTGCATATAAATTTATATGCTGATGTACATTGATCTAAATTAGTTCCTATCAACCTTTGGTGTCAATTTCTCAACAAATGGCGCTGCTGGACCGCGGTTTTCACAATTTCAGGAAAGGCTATATCTCAGGAACTGCTACACGATTTTACGTATAAATCTATATGCAGATACACTTGATACACTTTGACATAAGTTAGTGCCTACCAACTTTTGTGTCAATTGCTCAACAGGTGGTGCTGTTATACGTCGACTTTCGCATTTTCAGGGAAGGCTATATCTCAGGTTCTGTTGTGCATAATCAAACAAAACTTGACACGTATCAGTGTAGCCATTACATGACATTACGCTGATTCAGTTTGGAAGCATATCAGCCTATAAGTGAAGCTGCTATACGGCAATTTTCCCTGAGAACGGAATGTGGCTACATCTCAACTTCTATGACATATAACGGTACGAAACCCGATGTATGAGGTAACCATTATGAAGACGCATTTTTTAAGACTTTATTTATGGAGAATTAAACTGTCTTTCTTTTCTTATATTTAGTGTTAGTTTTTATAAAATGAAAATCATTCATTATGGAAGATAATTTTAATAAATAATATTTTTAAGAAAATATTTTTACTGACCGAATTCCTATAGGAAAATATAGAAGAAAATTTGAGGTGCTCACAGTATACTAGCTTTAAATGAAATCACAAGTATTTCTTCTATATTTGATGTATATACAAGCATAAATGGAGGAAAATTCAAAATTCCGTTCACATAAAAGCGAGGATTGAATTTCATTAAAAGTAAAGGTATTAGAAAAAAAAAAAAAAAAAATATATATATATATATATATAGTATGTTGTGCCCACCAGAAGACTTTCTTCTATATTTTCTAATACAAATTCGCTCAGTACTGATAATTTATTAAAGCTATTATTTATTAAAATTACCTACCATAATGAATGCAGACGATTTTCATCTTAGAGAAAAGTTACACTAAAAGTACAAAGAAAGACAGTTTTTTTCTCTATAAATAATATATTAAAAAATGCGTTATGATAATGGTTATCGCACTTATCAAATTTTGTACAGTTGTACACCATGGAAGTTGAGATATAGCTTTTCCGTTCTCGGGGAAAATTGCAGTACAGCAGCGCCACCTTATGGCCGATATGCATCCAAATTGAATTAGCATAATGTCTGATGATAATGGTCTTTTCACATATCAATTTTATTTTAATTATACACAATAGAACCTGAGATATCTCTTTCCTTTAAATTATTTAAATCGTTGTATAAAACCGCCACCTATTGAATTATTGGTACCAAAAGTGGATAGACAATAATTTATATCATGGTACATCCATATATAAATTTATGTGCAATTTTGTGTACATAAATAGTTCCTGAGATATAGAATTATAAGTAGTAGAGATATAGAATTACAGAATATAGAATATACCTGAGGTAGAATAGATAGAATATAGAAGATGAATATGAGATAGAATATACCTGAGATATAGAATTATAAGTACTTCCTGAGATATAGAATTGTGGAAATCACTGTATAGCAGCGCCGCCTTTTGAGAAATTTACATATAAAAGTTGGCAGGGTCTAGGTTATGTCAAGGTGCATCTACATATAAATTTATATGCAATTCTCTGCAGTAGTTCCTGAGATATAGCATTCCCTTAAATTGTGGAAATCACTGTATAGCAGCACTACCTGTTGAGCGATGGGCACCAAAAGTTGATAGGCATTAATTTATGTCAAGGTGTATCTATTTATAAATTTATATACAATTATGTGCAGTAGTTCCAGAGATACAGTCGCCACAAAATTTTTGTCACTCACATACAGAGACACAGACTCATATTTTCTAGAAATAGTCAAATCGTGTTCTGGACTCTCAAAAGGTGCAAATTCATCAAAAACCGGAATTTGAAAATTTTTACGAATCTAATACTTTCGTCTATTGAATATAGAAGAAAGCAAAAAAAAAAAAAAAAAAAAAAAACTTGTAAATTGCGAAATCATTTCAATTTTCAGAATGTAAATACGAGGTTATACTGTATTTGAATTTATTAATTTATATGTTAACAACAGTCGAGAAAGATTTATAATACTTTTCTAATTTTCATACAATTTCTACAAAAGATACATATTAGTTTCGTTGAAGAAAAGAAAACAGATCCAGATAAAAATACGGATCTATCTTTCTGGCGGATATCCGCGGATACGAATAGGGAGCTCCGATACATGTCTAATATGTGCAGAATGTTTAAATTAGTTACAGATTTATAAACATGCCTATAAATTTATGTTTATAATTGTAAAATATATGTAGAAAGGTGCTCTCAAGTCGACCCGACTTGCTGAAAAACAAACCCGACCCGAACCCGAACCTGACCCGCAAGAGAAAAAATTCAGTCAACCCGACCCGAGGGTCGGGTCGGGTTCGAGTAAATTCGAGTTACCCCACCCGATGCAGGACTCTACTTCCCGACTAGCTAGACATTTGAAACTTTCAGAATAGCTCAGAAGACGGTGACAGTGCACTTTTTTAAATACTTTTTTTGCCAATTATTTCGGGTCCCTGGTGCCTTCGGTAGCGTTTATATGATTCAACAGAAAATTTAAAAACGTGGTATATGAAAAGTTCTTTTTATCTTGTAATTATTCTACATAAAAAAAATAAAAATAAAATAAAATAAAATCTGGTATGAAACAACCACACGACTTCCATTACCCGCTATTGCACATACTATATGCATTTCTTGGAGATGTGATCAGAAAAGATGCGGTCTGAAGACACAAAATTGACCTAACGAAGAAGAAACCTAAATTTTTTCCCGTATGAGAAACTTAATATAAGTGTAAAGACATGAAATAAAATTTATTGAGCAAGTTAAAAAATAAAAATACGATGGTCGATTTATTTTTTTAAACACCAGAGATCTAAAATTAACCTTAATTATTAATTTTCCTGTAACAATCACGTAGTACATAAGGAAGGGTATCTAAAAATGATTTATGTAACAATTTTCAAAAAAAAAAAAAAAAAAAAAAAAAAAAAATAGTTAGAGCCGTTTTTCAGAAACCAACTTTTACTAAAACTTGACAGTTGACCGGAAAACAATAATTACATATCAAAAGATACTTAAAAGGAAGTTAATATGGCGAGTTTGAAAAAAATCCGTACAGCCGTTTCGAAATGAACGCACTTCCAATGCTTAAAATTGACCTATTTATACAGAACGCCTATTAATTTTCCTTAACTAACCAACTGTGTCATTCGAAAGAACATCTAATAGTGTTTATATAGCAACTTTGAAGATATCATTAGATCCATTTTTGAGGTACGGACTTACTGTCCCATTTTCGGTTTCCGATGACCCACTTCTGGTTTTCCAATTTTCACCAAAAATTAAAAAAATCTGTACACCAGACCTGTATCAGTTCTGAGATTTCGTAGTTTTGTCTTTATTGTGTTTGGAGATATGATAGCCAGAAGATCCTACTAATACATTCACACATATATTCATACACATACAATGACAAATTACCAAAAACTACCTTTTTAGACTCAAGAGGCCTTAAAACGTATAAATCAGTTGAAAAGTTGATATCGAATTTTTTGACTGAATACAATGACGTTACTTTTTACTTCCATTACCCTACGGTAGTAGAGTAATGGAAGTAAAATGTTACTGATGCTGTTGTACAGAAATTCCCCGACAATCGCGCTATGCTAACATATGTCACAAAAATATAGAACAGAAAATAAATTTACGCTTTTAAAATATTCGGCAAATGATGTATACCATCATAGTATGTTTCGAACTGAACACAGAAACATGCTATAAATACCTTTACTAGTTTGTGTACAGTGACTCACAAAAAAATTCCAATACATTATAATCTGTAAAATTATTTATTTAAAGCATATTTAAATATATTTACATATTGTACAAAATACAAAGAAATTAATATACATCTTTCAGATACAGAAATGCCTATATTCCATGGAATACGGTGTGATTAAGTATTAATATGACTGATTTACAAAGATATAAAATATGAAATCAGATACATTATGAGATTGGATATATAAATATATGGGGTATACAGTAAATTGAATACATGTTGAGATGTCATTTAGTTTTTATTTATTTTGGATGCAGGGAGATAAAAGGAGGGAGATTATTTTTGAATTTGGAAACCGCTTGAGCAAGAAATTTGAAATAGAGATGATACTTTCTAAGGAAATCCTTCATTCAAGTTTTAAAAACTTTCTAACAATGACATTGGACATCAAATCAAAAATGACATTTCACTGTACAATTATGAAAGCAGCTTGAGTTTTCTTTTTCTTTCTTTATATATATATGCAGTAACCGCCGCTTAATCTGATCAAATTGACAAGACCGGAATCAAATCACTGCAAACAAATTTTAAAACCGCCGCTTAATAAAATTCGAATCGCCGGTTAATAAACTCAAAAAAAAAAAAAAATCTCTACAGCAGCAAAAGTGTCATTTACGCACACTAAACAAATTTTTATTTACGCTGTGATTTTCTATTTTTGAAATAAAATAGAAAATAAAATACAGCAATCGCTCCGTCATCTCTCTTTGTCAAAAATTTTACATCAATTAAACACGCTCCATTTCTTGTCTTAGTAATAATTTCAAAGAATGTATTCTTCAAAGCGTGGTAATAAGTTAAAAATTTGATTTGATTCACGTTTTTCTAAAATACAGTGAAACCTCTCAAGTTGGACACTTTTTCTCGGAACGTAATGTATCCATTATCATTATGTCTAACCCCTATAAGTTGGACACCTCTCTAAGTTGGACACTTTTTCTTGGAACCGTAGGTGTCCAACTTAGAGAGGTTTTACTGTATATATAATATTTAATTAAAAAAGAATTTTTATTTTTTGTTCTGAAATAACTAAGAGGCAAAAAGATTTTAAATTTAAAAGAAAATCGTGAACTTTTGACAAAGTATTAATGACTTTTCTCAGAGGAGAGCGCGTCCGAACTTGAAATGTGTTTAATTCACATATTTTGAAAAGGAACAATCAAATAATTATCTGTTAAAAATTAATTAATATTGTTATTGTTACCAAATAATGGCATTAAATGCCATTATTTGGTACCTTTTGAAATTTCTTTCCAAATTCAGGTAAATAATACCTTTTTCTTCAGTGCAAGAACGTTCGCCGGATATATAAATCAGTCGCTTAATAAAATAACTTTTGCTCAGAACGAATGTATTTTAATAAGCGGTTATATGGGTACACTGATTATATGTGTACATACTTTTCTTATTAAAAATATAACTTTTAAGATAATAAAAATATATTACTAGTATTAGTATGACAGGCCGTATTATTTCTTTTAGGCAGCAATTTTTCCGTCGTTACTAATTTTTATCTATCTTGGACAAAAACACAAACATTTTTGCTTTTATTTTAGCGGTTAGTTTGTGCGCGTGCATGTATATAATATGTGTGTTTGTCTGTCTGTCTCTGCGCGTGTCTGTTTTTGGTATATCTCAAAAACAAATATAAGCAGGAACT
The DNA here is from genome assembly GCA_963930645.1 of Salticus scenicus. Lineage (NCBI taxonomy): Eukaryota > Metazoa > Arthropoda > Arachnida > Araneae > Salticidae > Salticus > Salticus scenicus. The sequence continues at coordinate 83,789,915 of OZ005654.1, read as the reverse complement.
CCAAAGTATTTTAAAGAAGCTTCCTGTCAGAAAAAGTACCCATGAATGGACGGTGCAAACAACACAAATTGGCCTCTATTTAATAAAAAATTATGAATCTCGATTAAATCCGTTTTCATGAAAAGAGGTACACATTGTGTTTTATTGGTAGAAAAAGAATTAATTAATAATAAATTAGGAACATTGATCTTACGGAAAATTATTAGTCATCAAGTAGAACTTTTGTTTTGTTTTTTTAATCTTTTAGGTTTTGGAACGGGATGTTCTTCGACATCTTTAATTTCTTCAGTAAGATTATCATCACAAACAGATGTTTTATCATCATTTTTAGTTGTGTTTGGGGGATGCACTTTTACTTTTTGTTTTTCTTTCTTCTTTTGAATGGCTTCTAGTATATAATTTGGTTCTCTGATTGGTTTCTTTCTAGGCAACCGTGGATCTATAATTTCTGGGATGCAACATTCCATGTAAAATTGTTGCAATTTTGGTATAATATTTTTCCAAAAATTATCGTTCCATTTGATGTTAATTACTATTGTGTCCTTTGGACTCCATACAAACAGATCACACCATTGTCTGTTTGTTATGGCTAATTGTCCCTGTATTTGGTAATAATACCTGTGTGTAGTGGGCAGATATAATTGGTTTTCTGTAAGTTTCAGTCCAATGTCATGATTAGACTCCACTACTTCTACTAGATTATCAGAGTTCCTTGCTGAATATGGGCACTTCACTTCTAAAAGTCCATCTTCACCAATGAGGCCATCTGGGCTTGTGCACAAAAAAGGATATTCAGGGTCAACAAACAACCCACAAAGTTTTACTTTTTTTCGTTCTCGCACCTATTATTACTGCAACACCACTTGATGCGTTGTAGCCATGGCCATAGGTTCGCTTGCACCAACCTCCATCCACAATTGCACAAACATTGTGATAACCATCATTATCAATATCACCTTTTTCTTTTGCTAATCGCGTTTCTTCGTCTATTGCTGAAATTATGTCATCTTTTGTATATGCATTTATAACTTCACCTGCAGCTTTTTCAGAAGCAGCATAAGTATTTCGTGACATATAAGTCATATTCATTATGCTAAATTTTTGTTCCTCTTGAGAGTATCCACTTCCAGTGGACATTGCTCCCAAGACGGCAAGTTGATTAAGACAACCTTGCCTCTTATCGGTCGTTATTGTTTCTTTGTGCCCACACAATTCTTTGTCGCACACAAACATGTAAGTGTGCACAAGACCACGAGTTAGTCTGTTTTTGTATACGAGCTTCCCATTGAAACTGCATATATAATTATGTTCTTCAAGTTTTCGTGCCTGTGCTATAACATATCCGATGTCACAAATTACTCTGCCAGAGGGAAATGGTGATGGTTTCAAAGAATTTTCTGCTTCAACCACCAATTCTGGAAAGTCTGAAAGGTCTTGAATCTGACATGCACTATGGCTTGGTGAATATAATGGTGCTGGTAATGCAGTACTTGAGGGACATGGTGTTTCTCGAATTTCTTCTAAATGTGTTGTTTCTGATAATACTGCAATTGATGAACACAACGATTCTCCGATTTCTTCCGAAGACCGTACAGCTCTTGCTGATACTGCATTTACATTTGAACATGACATTTCTCCACTTTTTTCTGAAGAAAATACGGCTCCATGTATTGAATTTTCATGCTGAAGCCCCACTTCATTTATTCCTGGACAGACATTTTCAGGAGTATATCTGAAAGAAAAAAACAGATAATAAATTCTACAGAAAGGTACGAAAGCTTGAGTCGCAAACACTAATTTTAAATATATATATATTGCCCTGAATGGTAAGGTCGATGCTGAAACAATAAATAATTAGAGGGAAAATCGCATGTGGTGTGTGTATCATTACTTTTCTTTCTCCTTTTTTTTTTTTTTTTCAAACTGTTATAATGCTATTTGGATAAAGATGAATGATCCTATACTTATTTCATATATCTATTTAAAAAAATGAAGTCTGTGCACGTGGAGCCCCCCGCCCTTCCCAAGGACGTACTAGTCATACCTTATGTGATAGATTATTTAAACCCATAAACTTTTGAAATCAAAGTTTTCAGCGAATATGCTTTCCTATCGAGATATTTTGGTGTACCCAGACTTATGTAACACCCTGTATATATATATATATATATATATATATATTCAGAGTTATATGAGGAAGCTGAGGGGCAGGCTGAAAAGAGAAGTGTAGAATTTTTATAGAAAACTTCTACAAATTACCACGTAATTTTATATAGATGTCACTCACACTTTAAAGCAAGATAGTGAGGACTGCCAACAGCTTGAGGGGGGTGGAAAGTTATTGAAAAAAATAAATAATTAAATAATTAAACTGCTGATTTTTATTAAAATAAATTTTAATGAAATTAGTTTTTTTTATTCATTACTGTATAATACAGCAAATGATCAAATTATTAGGTTTTTTTTTTTTCTTTTTGTTTTTGTTTGGGATATTTTTCCGATTTTGTAAAAAAAATACCGTACGAAATAGCCTTAAAAATTCAGACATTCGTAGAACATTTATAAACTCACATTTTCTACAATCCATTTAGTCACGAGTACAGTTGGGGGACCAACTACAAATTGAAGAAATGCACTAGTATTCTAAGAACTTTCTTCGAATTTTCAATACAAAAGTTTATGTGTATAAAATGAAAACTAACATAAAAAATAAAAGTATTTTTGAATACCTTCATGACATCATAAAAGAATATTTTTTCTCAAATTTACATTAAATATAACTTTCGAATGATACAACTTTCAATCCTCTACTCCAATAATTAATATGTAAAAATGTAAGACAAATTTAATTTTTGCGTATATATATATATATATAAGCAGGTAGGTGGGAAGTGTCGGGTTTGATTCCAGGTCACGTTTTCATTGACCCAGTTCGGAGTTTTTCGTGGTTTTCTCCGAAGTTCGTATAAATTTGGACTAGGACACTTTATAATGACCTTCCACAAAGGGCATTCTATTATTGGCCAACGAACCTGGAGTAATTAATCAGCCATAAAACAATACAACAACAAATATATTATTACAGTAAAATTAAAAATAACAGAAGATTAAATGCCACCGAAATCCACGTTAACCCCCCAAAAATAATAATAATTTATAACTAAATTAAAAGTAACCCGTAAAGACTAGTACAGATATGAAAACAATAAGCAATTAATAGTTTTAATAAAATATGAACAATCATAATGAGTTTCTAGTAAAATAAGTAACAGATTTTATTTTATAATTTATCTTATCGTGAATATAATTCTGATTTTATCAAATGAATATAATTCTGATTTTATCAAATGAATATAATTCTGATTTTATCTAATTTTATCAAGAATATCCTTTTTCATACATAGGGCATTTGTCCGGGCTAAGTGGGGCAAACGTCCTGTGTAAGTGGTTTTTCTGCCCGGTGGGGTTTTTGTCCGATGGGGCTTTTGTTTGTATCCCATAACAGACACACACACAAACAGCTAGAAATACAATTTTTTGTATTCAGGGGGCCTCAAAATATGCAAATATAACAGAAACTCAATTTCGAAATTTCGACCCTAACCAATACTTTTGAGAAAGAGAAAGTAAAAAAAATTTCTCCTTCTGTTACACCTACTCCTTTCTCAGTTTTTATTATCCTACCCGCCTAATTAACCTACATATACCAATTTTGAACGGTCTAACTCAATCAGCTGAGATGCAAAAGAAAACCTAATCAGGACACCTCAAAACGTGTAAATCTGGTGAAATTTTTCGATAATATAAAATAACTTTAAAATGTCTTTCGAATGATATATTAAAAATAATTTAATCATAATTAGAAATTGAAATTTTGAAATTTTAAAATATTCCAGCGCCATCTGGCGGTAGAAATTTCTGTAATCTACTGTTCGATTAAAAATCAATAAAGCTTTCTAATGATGTATTACTTATGAAAATATTTAAATTAGCAGCTGAGATACAAAAGAAAACTGATTTAGGACACCTCAAAACGTGTAAATCTGGTGAAAACCTTCGATAATATAAAAGAACTTTCAAATATCTTTCGAATGATGTATTAAAAATAATTTAATCATAATTAGAAATTGAAATATTGAAATTTTAAAATATTACAGCGCCATCTGGCGGTAGAAATTTCCGTAATCTACTGTTCGATTCCAAATCAACAAAGCTTTCTGATGATGTATTACTTATGAAATTATTTAAATTGGTAGCTGAGATACAAAAGAAAACCTAATCAGGACACCTCAAAACGTGTAAATCTGGTGAAAACTTTCGATAATATAAAAGAACTTTAAAATATCTTTCGAATGATGTATTAAAAATAATTTAATCATAATTAGAAAATGAAATTTTGAAATTTTAATTTATTACAGCGCCATCTGGCGGTAGAAATTTCTGTAATCTACTGTTCGATTCCAAAGCAACAAAGCTTTCTAATGATGTATTACTTATGAAATTTTTTTAATTAGCAGCTGAGATACAAAAGAAAACTGATTCAGGAGACCTCAAAACGTGTAAATCTGGTGAAAACTTTCGATAATGTAAAAGAACTTTAAAATATCTTTTGAATGATATATTAAAAATAATTTAATCCTAATTAGAAATTGAAATATTGATATTTTAAAATATTTCAGCGCCATCTGGCGGTAGAAATTTCTATAATCTACTGTTCGATTCCAAATCAACAAAGCTTTCTAATGATGTATTACTTATGAAAATATTTTAATTAGTAGCTGAGATACAAAAGAAAACTGATTCAGGACACCTCAAAACATGTAAATCTGGTGAAACTTTCGATAATATAAAAGAACTTTAAAATATCTTTCGAATGATGTATTAAAAATAATTTAATCATGATTAGTAATTGAAATATTGAAATTTTAAAATATTACAGCGTCATCTGGCGGTAGAAATTTCTGTAATCTACTGTTCGATTCCAAATCAACAAAGCTTTCTAATGATGTATTACTTATGAAATTATTTTAATTAGTAGCTGAGATACAAAATAAAACTGATTCAGGAGACCTCAAAACGTGTAAATCGGGTGAAATCTCGAATTTCAGTTCTTGCTAAACTTTATGAAAGTGGGGAGGGACAATGTAATGTAGGAACTACGTTCTTGTTTTTCTTCTTTTGTTTATTTTTCCGAGAACTGGAAGAGGGGAAAAAGTTCGATGAGAAAAGGCGACGTATTCTATCTTCAGAAAATCATTTGAGCGATATTCCAAGTTTTTATTTCATTTATTTTTCATGTTTGAAAGCTAATTTTAGATACTCAGAACATTAAAAAAAAAAAAAAAAAAAAAAAAAAAAAAAGGAAGTGATCTCGCATTGGATCTAAAACGGTTACCATACCGGTATACAGGATAATTAAAATGATTGTTGTAAATTATGTAATCGTATCCCGCTCAAAAATATCTTATAAATAATTGTGTGACACCGCTACTTTATTTTATAACTAGAATATTACTAGATGGGTTTGAAAAATATTTCATAAAATATTATTCTAAAATAAAAAATTATAAATTATGCAATTTGATTTACTTATTAATTATTATTATTTATTTATTTATTTTGGGGGGAGGAGAGAACGGCAGTTTGTGTCTAGTGTTTGTTTATTCAACAAACAAAAATTTCTTTTCCGGGTCCGGGCTGATGAAAATTTCTGTCTTGAGTTTGACTCGGGTTTCAGGATGACTTAAATTTTATTATAATATGAATATTTTTTTTAGAAATATGTACCGTGTAAGATAATTGGTTTTGATATTTGTCATATATATATATATATATATATATATATATGTATATACACACACTTACTTAATCCTTATTTGTTAATTTTATAAAGGTCGGTTTTGTATTTTATATTTCCTGCAATTACACAGAATTACACAGTTTGTCATGGAAGATGGTTTTGGTTTTTTCTAATCTTTAAACTCATATATATATATATATATATATATATATACACACACACATACACATAAATGCAAAAATTCATTTTGGCTCTTCAGGATTGCGGTGGCTTTTTATCATCTGTCTTTTTACATCATACAGCTTTGTTACCATACATATGAACAATAATCCTAAAATCTCGTCAATTCAATGATTTCAAATTTTCGACTTCCTAACTTTTTTTTTTTTTTTTTTAATACATTTAGCAAAAAAAAAAAAAAAAAAAAAAAAAAAAAAAGGTTTTTTATTACTATTCCTAGTGTATATACACCAATAAAAAACAGATTATTACGCATTTGTTGTATCAAACAATAGAAAATAAAAGATTTGGAAACTCTGTCTTTTATCAATTTCAAATTTCTTAGAAAAAAATTATAGTTTTTTTTTATATATTTATTCTTTTCGAAGGAAATTTGTCATATTTGTTATTTTGAATTATGATGTACAATTCTATTAATATATATATCAGATATAGAAAGTTAATTACAATTTTGTTCTTATCATTGATTGATTTTGTTTTTACAACTACAGTAGAGTCTCGGTAATTCGAGGTGGACGGGACCGGACGTAGCTCGAATTATTGAAAACTCGAATTATCAAAAATGACAAAATTAATAAAATAGAAATAATATAAACACAATTTTTAAATTTAAGTGTATATTTCAATTAAAAAAAAATGTACTTACATAATGCTATTACATTAATTTCTGAAGATAAGTTAATTACATCTTAAAGTAATTGTCAATTGTTTTCTGTTTAAATACATTGTTCCTTTTACGTGCGGCAATATCACGCCATCTTCTGAGCATCACATTGTCGACTGGAGTCGCTTCAGGCTGTTGTTCTACGTATCTCATAGCAGCCTCTAGCGCATCAAGACCCTCGCTGTGACTCATACGTGGTGTGGAATCATTTGTTACGTCCTCCTCCTCACTATCATCCTGCTCTACTAAATTAATCATATCAACTATAGCTGCATCCGTAAATTCTAGTTGGTCGTCATTATTTTGCCATTCTTCCACCACAGAAATACTATCTGTGTTTTCGCACCCTGGGATTTTTTTAATAAAATTAAACAACGGCATATCATCTTCACTAATGTCCTGATTAGTATTGTTTTCTGCCCCCTCGTTCTTCAAAATTTTATTCCAAGATTTCTGAAGAGTCTCTGAGGTTATTTCATCCCATGCCCCAGCCACTCAATACACAACGTCTTTCACGGTAATTTTTTTCAAAACATCTACAATGGTTTCTTCACCTTCTATGGATTCTAGAAGAGATTGCAGCAATCTACGGCGATACTTTTTTTTTAAGCATTGTAGAATCCCTTGATCCATGGGCTGAATTAAACTAGTTACATTTGGGGGTAAAAACATGGCACGAATTCCATCGCAATTTAATTCATCTTCATTTGGATGGGAACCCGCGTTATCAAGCGTCAAGATGGCTTTACAAGGTAGATTTCTTTCTTTCAAGAATTTTTTAACTTCTGGAACAAAATCGGAGTAAAACCAGTCTTTAAATATCTTTTGCGTCATCCAAGCACTTTTTTGGCTCTTATACGTAACCGGTAGAGACGATACACAAATATGTTTAAAGGCTCTTGGCTTAGTCGATTTTCCGACAACAACAAGTTTCATCTTATGATTTCCTGAAGCATTTGATGTCGCGAGAACTGTCAATCTCTCTTTGCTCTTTTTGTGACCTGGAGCACTTTTCTCTTCACGAGACGCGAGTGTCTTAGAAGGTAACATTTTAAAATTAAGGCCAGTTTCATCGCAATTATAAAGCTGGTCATTTGTAAGTTTTTCATTTTTTACTATCTCCTGTAATTTCTTGCAGAATTTTACGACGGCTTCAGAATCAGCAGATAATTTCTCTCCACACATCTCTAGTTGCCGAATGCCGTATCTTTTTTTCCACTTGTCAAACCAGCCTACACTAGCAGTGAAATTTTGATCTCCCTCTTCAAATTCTTTTTGAAACAGCAAAGCTTTTTCTTTTAGAATGGGACCTGAAAGAGGGCATCCTTTTTGCCTTTGTTGGGTAAACCACATAAAAAGTGCCTCGCCTGTTTTTTCATAGTCAGATTTTTTCAAAGATTTTCTATCCAATGATACGTCTGAGCACTTGTTACCGGAAAACGCTTCTAATTTGCTTCTGTTTCTACGCCAATCACCAACTGTGACTTCACCTACGCCATATTCGACTGCAAGTTTTTTAAGAGTTTCCCCCTTATCCAGTCTTTTTAATGCTTCTAATTTCACTTTTAATGGAACGAATTTCCTTTTCCTTTTTGTAGAATCCATTATGGAAAAACAATTACGTTTCTGTAAACAGAATTAAAAAATCTTTCAAAAGTGACTTAAATTCCGCGAGCTAGTACCGAACTAATCGAACTGCACTATTTTTAGAATATGGAAAGATACATTTGGAGAAGTGGAAACAGGTGATTGGCTGAAATCGGATTGCACAACTTTCTCTCCAAATTGAAATAGCACGATTCCCTCCCCCCTCCTCCAAAACGCGCACCTGCAAAGAATACAAAATGCGTTTTCTTTGAGTGGAAGGATTTCTTCTCATAGCATGAGACCGGTGAAATAACAATAAAAGATAGAAGTAATTTTTTCATGTGTTGGTCTTTTTTTTTTTTGGTGAGTCGAATTTAACTCGGATTTATGGGAAACTCGAACAATCGAGACTCGAATTATAGAGACTCTACTGTAGTAGGCAAATGTTGACCTCTGAGTTTCATCATATATTTGCTCCCCCCCCCCTTTTTTTTTCTATTACAGAGCGATGGCGAACTATATTCATGGTGAGTAAAAGGAAATCGTTCGATCGCTAATCAGGCTTAGTTGCAGATTGAATTGTCCTACTCATCCCTTTGTATCAATACATTTACTAAATCCTAATTTGTTAATTTTATAAAGGTCGATTTTGTATTTTATATTTCCTGCAATTACATAGTTTGTCATGAAAGATTATGTAAAATATTGGTTTATATTTTTGTCATATTATGAAATTCTTACATTTCAAAAGGATTTTTTAAAAATTTCATATTTATAGTAATAATGCCAATTTTAATATCATAAACGATATTTTAAAACTGATACGACATCTTTACGATGAAAATAATCCTCAGAATTGATATTTACATGAAATTTTGCCATATCCTCTCACGCCCCCCCCCACACCCCCGTCAAAAAAAAAAAAAAAAAAAAATCGCAAATTCTGAATAACTAAAGAAATTTTCAAAGTAGATTTCACAGCTAATCACTTTCATACAAGTATTATATGTCATATTCTGAAACCATTCTCATAATGAATGTCTATGCAAAATTTTGCCTTATTCTACACATTAATGTAAATTTCGAATAACTTATAAAGTTTTCATGTTAGAATGTCGAAAATCAATAGGATTGTTGCCAGTATCATAAGGGATATTTTAAGACTAGCCCGGCTTCTTTATGAATATTTGTTCGTGAGATAAAGACTACACAAATTAACATGGAAACAAACACGCTGACTAAATTAATAACCTGCAGAGAGCAGAGAAATGCCATGAAAATTTTGTTATCTAATATCTCCGCACAAAATGTTTTTCTTAAAAAATAATTAACTAAATAATAATAATAAAATTGAAATTTTTGTACGAATTCCCAAGTTTTCTATTACAATCTGATGAGGAATTAAAAATTTTTTAAAGTACTGTACTTTTACAATGAAAGGGAGATGTGTAAAAAAAAAAAAAAAAAAAAAAAAAAAAAAAGAACAGAAAGAAAAGAAAAGAAGAAGAAAAACCTATCAAAAGGTGGGCTTTTACATTTTTTGTCAAATTTTAAAAACTACAGTCGAAAGTTCTGTTTCCATCAAATCCAAATTAAAATAAATTGACCATGCATACTTAATAAATTATATAAAGACATAAGTACCAACAGCTTTTATGATGTACGTTATAACGAAAGACGTTATGCTGAATTAATAACATGAATATGAAATAAATATATATTAGCTTAATTAAATTCAAATGGAATGATATAGCAAAGTAATTGTTACATATGTGCGTGTGTGAGCGAGAAAAAAAGGCACTAATATTTTTTTAAGAAACTGTAGTAAAACACATTTCTCAGGCCTTATTATCCGTGATAAGTGTTCGACATACTGCTTAAAACATTATTTACAATACTGCAGACATGGGTAACATGAATCATAAAATTACCACATAAAGAATAAAAATATTCTTACCTGGCATTCTTTTCATTCTGGTCTCCATATCTTCGTAAAGCTATTACTTTAGCCAACTTGCTTCTCTTTGTCCTTTTACGAATGCGATATTTGTTCATTTTAGGATGTCCCATATTTAAAAAATAGTAATAATTAAAGTTGCTGTAATAGTCTGGAAAAACAACGTAACGTAATAAGCTCAGTCGATATTTTCTACTGAAATTATAAAACTCAAAACATAAGCGCTCTTTTTACCGGAAATGAAGCAGACAACTTAGGGTTACTGTAACATTAAAAATATCTGTCATTCTGCGCAGTATACCATGAAAAAAATCTGTTTAGAAAATAATAAAAGCATTTTCTGAAGGATATTTCGGTATCATATTGCTCTACACATATCCCTTATACAGCTATTTATAAGAAAATGACATAAAATTATGAAAAACATTTAAAAAATGACAAAAATAAAAGCTTTTCAATAAATAGGAGAAACGATTCGTAATAGCAACGCCATCTATTAATAGCTAAAAGAAACAACATGAAATTTTTCGAAAAAATGCAATTTTTGAAAAATTAAAATTTAAAAAAGATTGAGAACACATCTCGTTTTAAAAATTATATCGTCTGAGAGATAAAAGTTATATCTAACGCCGAAAAAAAAATTTCAAACAAATTAATTGCATTAACAATGCACGGGATTGATTTTAGAATTTTAGCATTAGTAATCTAGAAAAGCCGTAACTGACGGTCCCCCTTAAAGTAAAAAAAAATCGATAACTTTGTTTTAAATTATCACATATTTATAGTTCAAGCATTTGTTTTAAAGGTATTGACGAGACCTTTCGAAAGATACCCATCTTGAAAATTTACCTCCCCCCCCCTTCCCCAGCAGGTAATTCCCCCCAGGTGGGGAAGCGATGCCTCCACATGCACAAAATTTTTTTTTCCTAATTAACTACTACTATTATTAATAATTCACATTAATTTTACAATCATAGGTTAAGAAAAACTCTCATTATGTATATTTATACGAAATTTTGTCCTATACTGCCATGTTAAAAATTTAGAAAAAATACGATCACCACGCCACCTGTTGAGCGATTGATCCCCAAATCTAATCAGCCCCAGTTATGTCAGGGGCCAACTAAATACCAAGTTTGGTTAAATTTCGTAAAAAAAAAATACAATTTTTTTTTTCTTGTTTTTTTTTGTTAAAAGTAAAAAAAATCGATAACTTTGTTTCAAATTATCACAGATTTATAGTTAGTTCAACCATTCGTTTTAAAGGTATTAACGAGACCTTTCGAAAGATACCCATCTTGAAAATTTACTCCCCTCGAGGGGGGATTTCCCCCCAGGGGGGGTGGCAAGGCTCCTACACATACAAAAAAATTTTCCCAGTTGACTATCTCTATTATAAATAATTCTTGTAAATTTCATGATTACTAAAAAATAATTCTCTTTATGCACATTTATGCAAAAGTTTGTCCTATATCACCATGTTAAAAATTTAGAAAAAGCGGGATGGCAACGCAACCTGTAAAACATTTTTTACCAAAAGTTGATAGGCACTAATTTATGTCAAGGTGCAACTACATACCAATTTGTATGAGATTCTGTGCAGTAGTTTCTGAGATACAGTTGCCACAAAATTTTGTCACACACAGACTGACAGACAGGCAGACATTTTCTAAAAATGGTGAAATCGTGTTCTACAGCTCCCAAAACGTGTAAATCCATGAAAAACCCGAGGTCGAAAATTTTTACGAATCCAATACTTTCTTCTATTGAATATAGAAGAACGTAAAAAATGGTCGAGTTTCGACCACTGGGCGATACTAGTATAATATAATATATGTGTGTGTGTATAATATATATCCACACACATTAAAATCATACAGTTAGATAAGTCTGAAGATATCAAGAAATAATCTGGTGTGTCGCTCATACGACTTTCTTTCACCCTGAAATTTAATATTATAAATACAGGTTGCAGATTAAGCGGTAAGATAACGAGTATTGTTATGTAAACCTGTGTTAAACAATTGCAATTAGGCTTCGGAAGAGTTTTATATGATAATTAGTTCTGTGTGAGGAGGGGCAGTCCCCCGTTTCATTAATGCACCTACATTTATATAGAATTTAATTCGGTTATTAAAAAATAATTTTGTTTTTAAAAAATAATTTACTAAAATTATTATTTCAAAAAATTATCTTTTATGATAATGCAGACGATTTAAATATTAGAGAAGTAGTATAACACTAAATATAAAAACAAAAGTTGAATTTATTCTCAATATTACATAAAAAAAAAAAAAAAAATTGTAAAAATGAAAAAAATTGATAACTTTATTTTAACCTTTTACACGCCAATGTTCCATAAATGGAGCATGGAATTAAAAATTCATTTAAAAATTAAAAATCATGAACACTGACTTGAAAAAAATATCAGATATAATAGGAAGATTACTTGATTTTTTGAAATAGAAATTACAGTTCAATCATAAAAGGGGAAATGTACAGAAAATTATAAAAATGACCTATTTTATCATTTTCCCTTTTATCCCACTGTTTAAAAATTCACATAATTTGGAAAAATAAGCAAATGCTTCTAAAAATAGGCTGACATGTAGCTTACATAATTAAATTAAATTAAAATAAAATAAAAATATAATAAAAATATAATAATATTAAACTAATAATATTAAATATAATAATAGCGAATTAATAATATTGAATATAATAATATTAAATTATATATATTAAAAAAAAAAAAAAAAATTACACATTTTAATGATAAAGTTCTTTAAACTAAAGCATTAGAAGGCAAAATATGTAAAAAACAAATTTAAATTACACCCAGATCTGAATTCGGCGTGTAAAAGGTTAAATTATCGCAGATCGATGGTTCAACCATTCACTTTACAGGTATTGGCGAGCTCTTTTGAAATATACCCATCATGAAAATTTACTCCCCTCGAGAGGTGACTTCTCCCCAGGAGGGGGGGGGGCGGGGGAGGCGTGGCTCCTACATACACAAAAAAATTTTCCCAGTTGACTATCTCTATTACAAAAAATATATATTTGTTTCATTTGGTTTAGTGCAGTCTATAGATGTTAAACTCTACTTACCTGCAATTTCTTCTATAGACTAATGTATTTGAATACTTTTGACTGTCCCTCTACACAAACCATTTGCTTGTTCTCAACAAAAAGTTTAGTGTAGCATTCCTATATGATACACATTTAGAATACCAAGTTTGACTTTCTGTTGCTATTTGTTCTTGAGATATGCTGATAACAGACAGACACACACGCACACAGACCAACTGCTAAAAACATGATTTTCAGATTCAGGGGGACCTCAAAACGTGTAAATATAACAAAAACTCACGTTCGAAAATTTGACCCAAAAATAATACTTTCTCTGCCTTATGGATAAGAGAAAGTAAATAATCTGGTGTGTCACTCACACTGCTTTCTCTTACCTTGAAATTTAATACTATAAATACAGGTTGCAGATTAAGAGGTAAGATAACGAGTACTATTATGTAAACCTGTGTTAAACAATCCAAATTAGGTTTCGGAAGTGTTTTATATGATAATTCGTTCTGTGTGAGGAGGGCTACCTGTTCACCCTGTATATATATATACTGAACTTAAAGCATATTTTTGTATTCTTGAAGCACATTACACACATAAATGGTTAAAAATTATTAATCCATTTTTCAGATTTTTAAATTACAAGAGAAGTGTGAATTAGTAAAATCGCTATTGAAACGAAACCAACCTTAAATTAAAGAGCATGGTCGAAAACATTGGGTACCGTACAAATTTGCTGCAACAACTCCCATGGGGGTGAGATATGCCCTCTTTTAGTTTTAGTTATTTCTATAAAAGCCAACAAAACACGCAGCGTAGTGTGAACAGACGGTGCAGTGCTAGCATGCTTGACTTCGGATACGGAGGTCATGGGATCGAGTCCCCGCAAGGGCATTTTGTAATTTTTTCGATTTTTTTTTCTATACGTTTTTAATTTAATTAAATTATTAATTTAAGAGAATTTCAATTGAATTTCATTTTGAATTTCAATTTTGTTCACCGTCAATTATTGTTCATCACGAAAATTTTGTCAAATATTTGGCTTTTCGTCGAGATTACTTGATTTGTAAAATTCATATTTACCCAGATTTTGATTTTTTTTTTAGATGTAAATTAATTATAAATTAGCAAAAATCATTGAGAAAATTTGTCATAGTCTTTAATATTATTGTCAGTTCTTCCGACATCACTAAATTTGACAGTTGTTTAATGAAATATTTGAAATAAAAGTTATAAATGCAACGTCGAATAGTTAAGTAACAGCTGTTCATCATTCAGGATTTTTCATGCAAAAAATTGCCTGAATAAACAATACAATTGAGAGCAGACGATTAACTCTTGCTATTAATGTTGCCGTTAAAAAATAGTAATTAATAATTTATATAAAACAATCATTAACAAAATTTTATCTGAATGTAACCATTAACAAAATCTTACCTAAATATAATATAAAAGTATTTCCCGTCAAATTATTAATTTCTTTAAATTTAATAAATATGTTAAAAAAAAAAAAAAGATTAAATTGTCCGCACTGAAAAAAAAAAGGAACTTGTTTTAATATAATTAATATTTTCTCTTAAAATAATGATTTAATTTAATTAAAAATGTCAAAAATAAATATTTCAGCTGAAATAAAAAAAATAAAATACAAAACGCCCCTGCAGGGACTCGATCCCACTACCTCCGTATCCGAAGTCAAGCCCGCTAGCACTGCACCATCTGTTCACACTACGCTGCCTGGTTTGTTGGCTTTTATAGAAATAACTAAACCTAATAGAGGTCATATCTCACCCCCATGGGAGTTGTTGCAGCAAATTTGTACGCTACCCAATATTTTCGACCATGCTCTTTAATTTAAGGTTGGTTTGGTTTCAATAGCAATTTTACTAATTCACACTTCTCTTGTTAGTGACCCTTCACAAAATTCAAATTCATAAAATGAGTCCCTTCACAAGATTTTTTTTATAAAAATGATCCTTTTATTAAATGTTTTTAGTATTATTTTTAATTTATGCCTTAATTTGGCTCAACGAAACTATTAACTTGATATTAAACATTACATAAAGTGATTGTAAAAACAAAAAATTTTACACAATATTTTACTTTTTCACAAAAATATTTAATATTTCATAAAAATTTCACAAAAATATTTTGTTTTTCACAAAAAAGGGACCCAAAAATTAAACCCTGGATCGACCCCTGGCTATAAAGAAAACAGGTTCAAATCAACGAATTTTTTTTTTCATTTTGTCCATTTGATTCTAGTTTAAATTCATTGTATCAATGCTGCCGAGAGGTGAACATTCCATAGGAATGCAAACTCCACACAAAATTAATGTTTGAATGATGATTTGACTAGTTTTTGGTGTTTTGTACAAGGAAAGTTGCTGGCAGTTATGAAACAAAAAGGCTCGTTTCTTAATAGTAAACACTTTTTGTATATTTCTGTTAAGAAAAAATAATATTGATTGGATGTATTTTTAAATGTCTAACACTTTATATTTACTAAGATATTATAACTATGAAGAAACAC
>OZ005654.1:83731853-83773853 GCA_963930645.1 Salticus scenicus | reverse complement strand
ACGTTTAAGGGGACTTGGCACCTTTGACGACACGACTGAGGTAAGTTTCATATAGAAGCTTATATTTCCATTTAATATTTATAAAATGAACTATATTAGGTTTGTTCATTAATATATATATATATATATTCAGGTATTAATTCTTATGGTTTTTTATATATTTTTTACAGATTTGAAATCGTTAAATTCCGTTTCCATTTTTTCATGAATTTACGATTTTTAAAATATTTAAACTTCTGCAGTTATTTAAGAAAAAGCTTGAAACATTTTTGGATGTTTAATGGAACGTACAGAAAAGAAATATGGATGAGATTTGAATTGGTTTTCGGGAACAATAAAAATAAATAAAAGTGCATGTCTAGGTAAAAATTCAGAAAAAAAAAAAAACATGGTTTTTTAATATTTTTATTTTCAATATTTTTTTCTTTTTAAGATACTGAAAAATAAATTTTGTGACTCCAGATTTTTTCATTTATTTATTTATTTTTTATTTATTTACATGGTCACAAAGAAACATTGCTTATAATTATCGCCTATAGGTTCAAATTATTTAAAACGTGATTGTGTCTAAATACCTTTTTCCTTTCAGCTGAAAATTTATATACATATTACAGAAAACCGTTCACACAATCTGTATAGATTTTAGTGAATCTAAAACTTATATATATATATATATATATATATATATATATATATTTAACAAGAACACATCGTAAAAGTCTTTATTATTATGACCTATGAATTCAAATTATTTGAAATGCGAATCCACTTCTATTACGTCTCTTCGATCCCATTTTTTTTGCTACAGGTGTACTTGATATGTTCTTATAATTGGGGGTCAGTATACGATTTTTCATATAATGTATGAAAAAAATATGGGATTTTTTTTTATATGTATTGGAAAGAGAATTACATTTATCACCAACATTTGGCGCTGTATTTTCAGTACCCTCTTACATTTAAAACAGATTCGTCTGATCAAATGACGTCATATTTCGAATAATGAATCTTTTTTTTAGGATGTTGTCCGATTCACAACGTCTCATGGTCAATCTAATGCATGATAACCGTCATAGACATTTATAGTTCCAATTATGTTGCTGAATGCACTGTGCCACTGTAAAAAAGTAATTTTTATAATTTAAGCACCGCCTGATAAAGAAAATTTAAACTAATTTGCTAATACGTTTTTACCTAAAAAACCCCGTATCTTTCTGTGCATTTAGGTGAAAACCGCCTAGTACAATGATTAATTGTTTTTTTTAATAGTATATCTTTTATTTCTGTGATTTTTGGATCAACCTGTAACAAAAGTGTCCTAAATCTAGGAAAAGCTCCTTTGTAAAAAAAAGTACACTTCATACGGTTTTGTTAAATAAATCCTGATTGAACCATGCTCTTACACTGACGAAGAACAGAATTCGACAAAGATTTATTTAACAAAACCGTATGAAGTGTACTTTTTTTTCATAGGAATTTTTGCTAGTGTTCGGACACTTTTGTTACTGATTGTACACTGTTAAAAATGGTTTCTTAAAAATGAGCTAAATTGTCTTAAAATAGCTCCGAAACAATATATACTTAATTTTGAAAAACCATGTACTCATTTTTGAGTATACTGACATGCTCAAAAACGGGGTTGACCAATAAGAATCCAAGTATCCCCATGTTTTACATGTCAATATACTCAAAAATGAGTACATGGGTTTTCAAATTTAAGTATATATTTTTTCGGAGCTATTTTGAGACAATTTAGCTCATTTTTTAGAAACCATTTTTAACAGTGTAGTCATATAAATTATTAGAATACATTTTTATTTAAATTCCTAACTTTTATTATTATTATTATTATTATTATTAAGTTTTTATGATACATCTTTTATTTTAAAGGAAGTATTAAGATTTTAAGTTATTTAAACTATTGTTCACATTAGAAATTTAAACTTAAACTTAATTATAATTCTGCTCTATTTTTTTATGTACGAAGTCTTTTCTAGTGAGTTGAAGTATTCTAGAATTTACTTTGAAAAGTCTTTGGAATATATATATATATATATATATATATATATATATATATATATATATATTGTATAAAAAATAAAAATAAACTTGAAATACAAAATAAAATAAAACAAAATCTTTTGAAACTGCAGAAAAAATTCAATTTCTTCTCTTTGGTCAACGTAAAATGATTACATTTTTTATTGACCACCTATTATGGAAAATTATTGTTTTCGATAAGGAACAGATTTTGCCTGATAAGAACATATTGAATCACGTCTATGAAAAATAAGATAAAAGCGTGCTCTTGCTTATCTTTGTAGTGTATGATGTGTCTGTTCTGGGAAAAAAGATATAATTTAGATTAAAATCGAAATAAATCTATATAGAGAAATATAGGTATATAAGATATAAGTATTTTTATGATAACACACACACAAACATTAATCCACTGACTTTAGTTAAAGGTCAGCGCATTATAAAATGCTTTTATAAATTCATTTCATTTTATCATTGTTCCCTTATACGTTTCCATTTTTAAGCGAATTTGAATCAAAATTCAAACATACCTACCCATAAATTTTATAACAAAAAATTTGAAATTTTTCTTCCGCAAAATTAGTTCTAAGTGTCATTATTTAATATAATTATGATGATTCTTTCTTAAATTACAGTTACATGTATACTGTGTCTGTTGTAATATAGTTTGCATTATACTGACTAATATAAGGTAAAGCTAGGAGAGTTTGCACGGAATTAAACAAAATGATATAAAAAATCCAAATATCAGTGCTTTTGTTCAACTATCGCTGAATAATTTTGAATTAATTCATCTTCTATGCATTTCCATTGCTATTTTGTTGGTATGATTTAAAGCAACAGCTGTAATAAAACCAAGCGAAATATTTTGAGCAATGCAAAAATGGGCAGAAGAGATGGTGCTTAATTATAACTGCAGTTGGATTTCAAATAATGATGATTGCTGTTAAATTAAGTTTTTTAAGGGTTTTTGTAAACAAATATTTTTGTATTAGGGGTAAAGTATTTAACTCAATATTAAAGAATCAATATATATATATATATATAGAGAGAGAGATAGATAGATATAGATATATATGGAAGAGTTATAGAATTTTAATTAAAGAAAAAAGAGTAAAGAATCGCAAAATCAAGCTAAGATTGGATTGCAAAATGACATTATTTTACTAGATAATATGCTTAACTATAAATTAGTCATTTTGAATTTTATAGTTCCAATATTTTCGATATTGTTTTCATACACAATTGATGGACTTATTTTTGTAAATGGTGCAATTTTCATGCAACAACCTGCAACAAATAACACATATATTCCAGTCACCTCTGGAAGTTGTTTCTTGGTGCAGTTCAAGACATTCAGTGCACTCATCCTCATTGTTCTGACTCATATGATTTCGAAGAATTTTTATTTCAAAAATTTTTACGAATACAGTATTATATCAATAAAGTAAAAATAAAAATCATTTATTAGCATAATTTATTTTTAGTTAACAAAATTAACTTATTAAACGTTTATTTTGTTAAGAGATAAACAAAAATATTTAAAAAAAATGCTTTATTTACAAATTAATTTATAATTTAATAAAAAAGAAGATATCTTCAAAATATTTTTTTTAGGAATCTAACTTATCGTTAAATAATTTTAGTTTAGATTATTATATATTTTTTTTTTTGTTTTTTTTTTTTCAAAACCAATTCATGCATTTGTTTTATATGTAAAATTGTAAAATTAAAATACCTTGATTACCACTCACCTGTAGTATATAAAGTGACCTCTTAGAACTCAACTTTAAATTTGCGTTTTCTTAAATACTATTAATGGAAAGTCAGTTTGCATAACTTCACTTTTTAATATTTACAAAAATCTTTTCCCATTCGAGAATTTCG
This sequence comes from Salticus scenicus, assembly GCA_963930645.1. Lineage (NCBI taxonomy): Eukaryota > Metazoa > Arthropoda > Arachnida > Araneae > Salticidae > Salticus > Salticus scenicus. The sequence goes on along the minus strand of OZ005654.1, from coordinate 83,769,926 downwards.
GAAAAGCTTGCAGATAATGAAATCATCAAGCCAACTTCCTCTTCAAAAGAAGACTATTCCTTCAATAACCGAGATTTTCATATCACACTTTTCTCCAAATTACTAAAACTGTAATTTACTGGATCCAATGATCTAATCGAAGTTAAACACCAAACCTTCACAAACTCCAGAAATTCACACAAAACTTGTAAGCTGTTTTATACAATAAAATTCATAATATCTTCTAGCAATTTAATGCGAAAAACCCGCGATCTCTCCTACGAAGCAAAAGTGTGAACTCTCCTATGTTGGTAGGACATATTGCGCGGCTCTTAATTTAAACATAACTGTATATAAAATGAACTTCTGGTGGTTACACAGTTAGTCTATGTTAGTACCTTATGAAAAACAGTTTAGTTTTAAAATATTGCGCAATTTTTCCTTTCTCTAGAAATTTTGGGAAAGAGCAGTGAAAATTCAAGTACTTAATTAGGAAAACAAAACAATATAACATTTTTTATTCCTATACGCTTGAAAGAATCAAAGTGAACATTAAATTGCATACTCCAAGGTTGATATGTTACAACTACCTGGAATCGCTCTGCCCGCACTCTACTTCTTGCATCCGAACTTCTATATGCGCAATCTCTCCGCTCGCGTAATCTCTACTAGCTTTATCTTATGATGTTTTGTATTTTTTCTTAATAAGTATTTTTTGTATAGTATAGTACCTGTAAACAGCTTCTTCTCCCAAATACATGTCACCTTCATAAAAATTTGTTCTTTGGACCTATATTGCCCTTTCGATTTCTAGTCTTGCCTAGTAAATCTTTGTCATCAAATTAAATCCCAGTTGACAGCGCACAGTTGATTTTTTTCCTTTGAAATAATAAATGTGTCCTAATGCTTACGCAAAGTAGTTTGATTTTATTGCCAGACAATGGCTGGGGATCTCGGTAAGGCAATACGTGATAGGTGTATTCCCGAAAGAGCCTCCAATATATATATATGTATATAGATTTTTTTAGTATTATTGATTTACCTTTTGCAAGTACTAATCTTCAAATTATATAAAATAATATGGAAATAGAGAGCCATATTTGGTGTAATATTTTAAATTGTAAGTGAAATAAAAAATCATAATTTATAATTATGCAAAAATGTTTTACGCTAATATACTATAATTTTATCAACTAATATTCTCCAGTTGTTAAATAAAAATTCATTGAACCAATATTAAAACCTTCATGTATTTCATTATTTAGTATATTTTAGATATATTTTGCGATTAGACAGACAAATATTCAACAATTTATGAATAGAACAATTTGTCCTATAATAAAGCTACATATTTTAGCCATGTATTAAGTATACTTTTTCAGCATTTTCTTCGTTTAAATATTTTTCAATTAGGGTAAAGATAGGTGAGATTGCACGAAAGGAGGGTTCGGCAAAAAGGAGTAGTGGACGCGATGAGAATCCATGTAGTCGTACAGCATCAGTAGTGGAGTACCGAATGCGCATGTTGATTGCTTAATGTGTCTAAGATGAAACTTAGTTAATTTGTCTCGTTTTCAAAAATGATTCGTTCAATTTCCACAGCATTTTGTATTAATTTCGATAGAATGGAAGTATTACAAAATATTTTTTAATTAAACGATTTCTCATGGACTAGTTTATTTATGTTACATGTGTCAAGTGGTTGTACAAAAATTGCATCATTTATAACAAAAAATGCGATAATTGTGGATAATGCCAGATTAGGCCGGCAAACATGAAACCATTTTAACTGAAAAGGAATTGTCCTAATTTTAAGTTGAACGTGTTATCTAGTAACAAAATGCTATTTTATTATTATTATTATTATTATTATCATCTTTTTTAAAAATATTTTCTTATTATTGTAAATATTTTCTTATTTCTTATATATATATATATATATATATATATATATATATATACAGTCGGTAACAAAAGTGCCCGAACACTAGCAAAAATTCCTATGTAAAAAAGTACACTTCATACGGTTTTGTTAAATAAATCCTTGACGAATCCTCTTCTTAGACAGATATCTCTTCAGGATATCTGTCTTCTTAGACAGGATATCTCTTCATCACATATCATTGTTCAGAACTAGTTTACAGCGCATTGTTACGGCCAAATGAAAACAACAGACACATAAATCTTTCATTGTTTTATTGTCGTTAACTTCTGAAGAATTTTTCCACAAAAACTATGATAGTGTGTTATAAATAGCTATATAGAAAAACAACCTAAATAAACGTGAATACAAAACCTGACACTACCATTTGGTTATAAAAAAGTATCAGCAATACGGTTGCCCGAAATTATTGAGAGTTGATTAACAGGAGATTCCTGTAATCATTATCGAACAATTTTTGGAAGCAAACGCAATTCAAAGGTACTTTGAGACGTTACGTTACATTTAATAAAATTAGGATTACATCATACATAGAACAAATGAATTGTTGATTATTTTCTAATTCATCTTACTCTCTCGACGTCCATTCATGTAACATTGCTCTCTAATGTTAAAAGAGTAATAAGAAAAGAATAGTGGCGAAAAATTGTATTTGAATTGTGGAATCATTCATGCATCAAATGCCCATGTCGCGGGTTTCGAAAGTAATCATTTTTTGAAATATTAAAATAAATAATAAATAAATAAATAAATAAATAACATCATTGGTGAAAGTGTATTGTGTGGAAAAAAATATTTCTTAAAATAAAAAATAAAAAAAAATATTTTGGTGTATGTAATATGGTTGATACTTTTTCAAATTACTGAAATTTCAAACATCTCTAATTTTGAGTTGAATGGCACATGTAAAAATTTTATAATTTTTTTTTTATTTTATAACAAAACAGATTTTTTTTATTACTTTATCTTCAGAAAAATATTCGATTAATAATTCAAAATGAACACGTACGAAACATCCTTTTTATCAGAAAAATGAAGTTGTCATAGGAAAAGAGCCTTCGGGTGGAGTTATTTCCTCTTTAATTCCCACATCGGTCACTAAATTTTGTTAGAATTCATTTTCTAAATAAATAAAGATTTAAAGCTTTTTTATTTATTTATTTCCTACTTTTATGCTTAAGTCCTACTTTGTCTTTGCATTATTAAGTGTCTCTAAAGAAGTATTTTGCTGATAAGTGTGACGATATTAAACACATAGTTATTTTTTTCTGTGCTTATGCCATTAAATTTTAAATATAGTTTTCTCTCATATAGTTCAGTTCCAGCAAACAAACGAACAAAAAATAAATAAAAACAAAGTAAAATAAAGTAAAATAATAATAATAAAAAAAAAAATAATAATAACATTCTCTTAATTAAAGTTTCTTATATTTCAATGAAATAATCGAGTAGGAGAAATAAATAGTAAGATGAATATGGAGAACTACGTGTATATATATATATATATATATATATTATTATTATTATTATTATCATTATTATTATTATTATTATGGAGTGTTATTTATATAAGTGATAAAATGCATTTTCATGTAACCATAATAATTGTAGAACTTCATAAACACTTATGTTAAGTTTCCAGTCCACTATTTATGGTGGGCTAAAAAAAAAAAAAAAAAAAAACGAAAAAAAAAATATATATACACATATACAGACACGACATTATTTCATTATTTAAAACATGAAAATCTGACATTGACAGATTTTAATTTAGTGCCAGAGGCCTACTGCTAAACTTGTTAATATCGACAAATTCTTCTTTAGTTAATTCGTGACGATCTAAATTCCATGATAAAGTTTTCATTAAATCAAACCAATGTGTTTGAGCTGCAGATACCGTAACAAATAACGTTGGAAGTCCAAACTGTCTTATAGCCGCAAAACAACGTTTTTTCTCTTTTTCCCAATGAGGGGGAGGTGTGCCTTGGGGGGGACTCATGTCAAAGTTGTACCTTGGGGGGGACTCATGTCAAAGTTGGGCCTTGGGGGGACTCATGTCAAAGTTGGGCCTGGGGGGGACTCATGTCAAAGTTGGGCCTGGGGGGGACTCATGTCAAAGTTGGGCCTGGGGGGGGGACTCATGTCAAAGTTGTGCCTTGGTGGGACTTCATTCAATAAATCCCCATTCAATAAACCGACTGAAATAGTGTATTATAAAAATTCGACAACTCTGTACCGACTGAAATAGGGGTACCTTGGGGGGGACTCATGTCAAAGTTGGGCCTGGGGGGGAATCATGTCAAAGTTGGGCCTTGGGGGGACTTCATTCAATAAATCCCCATTCAATAAACCGACTGAAGTAGGCCCTTAGCACTAATTAAGAGTGACGTATAAAAATTCGACAACTCTGTACCGACTGAAATAGAGGTACCTTGGGGGAAACTCATGTCAAAGTTGGGCCTGGGGGGGATATATGTCAAAGTTGTGCCTTGGGGGGACTTCATTCAATAAATCCCCATTCAATAAACCGACTGAAATAGGCCCTTAGCACTAATTAACAGTGTATTATAAAAATTCGACAACTGTACCGACTAAAATAGGCCTCTAGCACTAAAAAAAAAAAAAAAAAAAAAAACTTATTTAATTTAAAACATGATATTGATGATAGAAATCTGCAGCTGCTAATAATTTACATGCTTATTAATTATGATATTCATATTTCAAAAACAAGCTAAAAGTCCATAATTACATAATTTTGGATTATATATCTATCTATGGGTGTATGTAAAGAGAGAGAGGGGGGTAAGAGAGTGAGAGTGATAGAGAGTGATAAATAGTAAAAGAAAGAGTGGCAGAGGGGAGGGAGAGAAAGAGAGAGACGGTGACAGAGAGAGACGGAGACAGAGAGAAGGGGGAGAGAGGGAGATAGAGTGAGAGAAAAAGACATATGAAGATGAAAACTTGTAAGTACAAAATTTATTGATTAATAAATATTTATATATGTATATCTAACATTTAAATTCCGATTTTATTGTTATTTTAATGCAGTTTTGGGCCACTGAACCATTAAAAAATTGTTTTCCTGTCTGATGTAGGGTTACGTTGCAGTGGTGGATGGGCTTTAAACTGACACTGACACATCTTTTAAATAGCTTGGAATTTTACTTTTGCAAAAGCCTCTACAGTGTTTCACGTATAGTAGAAAAATCCGTTTGACATTTAATTTGCTCTATAAAAAGTATATTTTCCAAAAACTCCAGCAAAATTTGTAAGTTGATTGGGATACGTCTAACAAAGGACACTGCACCTATACCCTCAGTAATTCTGTGAAAAATTATGATTTTATTTTGCCTTCAGAAATTTTACCTTTTCTGACGGATCAGGGACCTTTCAGAACTTATTTATATTGTTTTCATTGCTTGAGGACTCATTGCTCATCCACTCTCGATGCGAATGCGGAGTGGAAGGTGTCCTGAACACGCTTACTTTGCATGCCCCCTTAAAGCACTTAATCATTTAGTTAACCCTCCAATTAGACACAATAACTGGCTTTTTAATATTTTAGAGTGTCCTTTTTTATGAAATTAGTTAATTAAAATCATTGTGACTCTAATGGAGTTACCCAATTCAACAAACTAAAAATTAATCTTACTAACATTTCCCAAGTCCAGACTCAAAATTTAAGCTCTTTTCAGCTGCCTCCGTGGCCTCAGCTCTAACACAAGTAAATGCATTTCCCCATAGGCAGATGGTGAAATTATATTATGAATATTAAGAATATTTTATATAGTAAGAAATTCTTGCTTGATTTCGTATAATTGAGTAATAAACCAAGGTAATTGTTACTAAAACTCACCTCTTGAGTTCAGATTTATCTTCAGAGATTTTTAAATAAGTTTGACAATGATAATACAGGAAAATGATGTAGAATTCTATTAGGTGTTTTCAGAACTCTCTAGCAAAGGGAACTAGAATTAATAAGGATGAAATGGAGCTACGTTTACTAGAGACACAATTTAGCTTTTAGGTGTCAGTCACAGAATTTGTTGCAGTGAAAATACTTAAAAATAAAAATTTAAAAATGTAGTATTAGTCAATTTTTTTTTTCTAGGTGTATTAATAAATTTAAAAAATAAAATAAAATAAAATCGGGACTGTTAAAGAAAATGGAATGAACGTCATTGTTAAATCTATTATATAATAAAATACGATAATGTAAGAGAGAGTTCATTATATTGTAGAATTATGTACAAATTTAAAAGATATTTGTGATTTTGATTCTAGAATTATTATTAACGCATTTTGTGTCACTCACATGACATATACTTCACTTGTTCTACATTAAACAATTTTTGTAGTACATTTTGATGTTTTATAAAAGCATTTTTTTTTTTAAATATCTATATCTATATAGATATATACATATAGATATGGAAAAAAATTGCTTTTAAAAAACATATATGTATGTGCATATATATATATATATGTATATACTGTAAAACTTAAATGTAGACTATCATAATAAGTTTTAATATATAACAATATGTAATTAAAATTTAAAATAAATGTTTATTTAGCTTAGTTCAACCCATTTTTTTCTACATGTTCGTCATTCAAGATTGGATCTCCTACACTGAGAAAAAAGTATATCGCCTTCATCTAGAATGAATAAGTGGTCATATTTTAAATCCCTGAACTAGAAATATAGATTTCTGAGCTATGCGTATGAGGCACGCCAATAAACTGAATAGACAAAATGATGGAGAATTTCTTGGTTACACATTTTTAGATGGTGAAACAATATTCTGAATATTCTGAATCTTTTGTATTGCGAGAAGTTCTCGCTTTATTTTCTAGAACTGGTTAATAAACCAAGATATAGTAGCTGAAACCCGCCTCTTGTATTCTTATTTATTTGCAGAGATTTTTAAATAACTTTGCCCTCGAAAATATAGGAAAACGCTCTATAATTCTTATAGGGGTTTCTAGAACTCGATTTCAATAATGACTAGAATTTTTAAGGATGGCATGGAACTATTTTTCCTAGAGCCACAATTCAGATTCTAGATGTCCGTTACAGAAATTTTTCACAGTGTACAATTTTGTAGCAGCATTATTTGTTATATGTTAGAAGTTTGTCTTATAATTTAAACGAATCTTATAAAAAGAACAAAAATAAATGAAAGTAAATTTCAAACTATAAAACTCCATTGAATGACGTTATATATATAGGAAATATGGGAAGAGGAACTCATTCAGAAAATTGTTATGATATATATATATATTAGAATATCACGATCCTTATTACGAAAGCATATATTGCGTTATTATTTTAAAGTGATGTACTGATAACATTAAATTGAAACAATAAAAATTTGGATGTTTAGTTTCATATGAGATACAAGTCACCCCCGAAGAGCGCGTTACTTGAAGAACCCTAGTTTCGAAGAACCGGATACCTTTCTCCGAATAAAACAGTTTCAAAATACAGGATTTTCGAGTAATTCTTTTGAATAAGAATAATATATATATATATATATATATATATTATTTGAAATTATTTCTAAATGTGTCATTTGTTTAATAAAACAGACAGTTATGATCAAAGGCAAAGTTGTACTGAATTACAAGGGAAGTATAACTTTTATCACGAAATTTGAAAAATCACGTCTATAAAATCTTAATGCCATTCCATTTTAATTTAAATAAATACACATTACAAATATGTGAAGGAGTATCTTCACATACTTTGGTTTTATTTACATCTTCAAATAAATTTAATAATTAAATTTTATATCTTCATTAAATAAAATTCCTATTAAAATATCTAACGAAATTCTAAATTATCTTGTATATGTAAGCACATTTGTCTCTCTATAAATAAATATCTTAATTTTAATAATATTTTATAAGTTAAAGTATTAAATAAATCTTTCGAAAATCGAAGCTTATCCTTTAAAAGAATAAATTATTCATAGTAATCTAAATGTTTGTATTAAATAACGATGTTTCTGAATTCTAATCTTCCAAAGCTAAATTGTTTTATAGAAAAAAAAAAAAAATATGCATATATTGGAAACCTTTTCAATATATATATATATATATATATATATATATATATATATATATATCGGAAACCTTTTCAAACATTGAATAGATGAAAACAAGAAACATTGAATAAGATAAAACAGAAAAAATACATAAAATACAATAAAAGATTACTAATATATATATATATATATATGAAATTATAATATATGTTTTCAGTCATATAAAAGTTGAAAATATGTAACAAAAATAACTAAAGAAAGACTTAATAAATGTGAAACAATTCATAAGTAAAACCTAACTGCAAAAACGTAAAATAAATGATGTAAACTGCCAAAAAAAAGCTCCGTATTTCAAGTATTAACCGTTGCTTATTCTATAAATTACAATTCATTCTTTTAAATTGCGTAAGTTTATTTTATTATAGCTAAACTGAGCAATAAATGTCCGTTGGAATATCATTAAAGGGTAATTTATATTTCTTAATGACAGGATGTCTTAATAATTCATAGTCTCTTCGTCCCCCGTGCGGAGACGTTTTTTCAGGCGAAAAGTTGGCATAAATGTTTGGCGTTAACTTTGTAATGGGCCATCTAAATTTAAAATATTTATACTATTTTATTCGAGAGACAAAGGAATGTGTTTGGCTATGAATTTGGCACTATTTTCGAAAAATTTGGCCTCATTTCACAGCTGGATGTTGAGCGCCATATTGAGAACACTACATTTTGTTCCTGATCTCCTGCACCACTAATACGTAGTCTCGAAAACTCTCTGTCTCACCCAAATTTCCTAACCACAATGTTTGTCAAATCAGTATTATATGAAAGGCATTGTAACTTGTTTGCTTCTATTCCCATAATGCCTGTGAATCTTCAAATCTTCAAATAAAACAGTTTTATTGGACATGGTGAATGGTCATTATTCACGGCTGTATTTAAACGTTACTGGTCATTGCGGACAATTCTCACTAATGCATGAAACTTCCCTACAGTACAAATTACAAATCTATATGTAAGTATGTAATTCAAATTTTGTTGCGTTATTTCAGTGAAATTTCATCTTGTTTACTTTTACTCGTTATATTGTTTTGTAAAAAATGAGAAAACTATCCGTTGACCATAATTAATTATATCAATTTGATGGACTTATTGAAATTTTCATTAAATGGAAGTTTGAACTCATTTGAGCATAAAGTGGAGGAGATACTGAGTTTCGATTTTTTAATATTTTCGACCATTTTTTTTTTTATAAGTGTTTAATAAAATAATTTCAATTATTATTATTTTTATTATTATTATTTTAAGTCCGTAATTTACAAACTGTTTGCAGAAATTAAAAAGATAGTTGAAAAAAGATGTTCGATTTCTTTTAAATGTAAAGTAAAAATTCTGGACCGATTAAAGAAAGGAGAGAAATTATCAGTTGTTGCAAAGACAGAGAACTTGAATTCGTGCAATAAAAAACAATGAAGAAAAAAAAAATATTATTTGTCACGCCCCCTCATTTCAATTTATAACGTTTATTCATTTCAATTCATTTAAAATAATATATAAAAAATATAGTGTTTAAGTTATTTGAATAAAAAAAAAAAAAATCAAAAGATAACGATTAAATGAGCTTGATGAAAGAAAATTCATTTACTTATATATAATGTTTATTTTATGATTATACATACTTTTAATTATATGGAAACATTTAGGGGGAAAAAAATGAAAATTTATCACTAAATTATACTTTCTCCTTCTTTCAACACATGCTCTTTCATCCCCCTGGCTATATTTTAACGAAAATGAAACACGTTTTACACAGCTTTATTATTCTTGATTCAGCCAAAAACTCGATACTTAAGTACCTGACACATGAAGAAAAATTGCTCTTCTCTAACTCTATGAAAAGCTTCTATGAAGTTAAAAAGCTCTATACTAGACAGTGATTAATGTTGGCGCTACTTATAGCAATATTTCTTTTATGATTTCTTTTTACATTTATGTAAATAAATGCTGAAGAAGGCTTTTTGTATGTTTTTGTTACCTAAGAAGTAAACATTCAAGGATATTAATGTTAAATATTTTATTTAAATAGCAACGTTTTAATAATGTATATAAATCTAAAATAGTTGATATAAACTCTCCTAAGTACAGTTATAAAATATAAATCTTTAATTTTAAGTAGGAAACGATGTTTTAAAATCGTGAAATACACATTTATTTCTACAAAGTCTTTGTGTTAGTTAATATTTTCTTTTATATTTATACATACGTATGATATATGAAATGAATGTATATAATATATTTAATATAACGTATATTTAATGTAAAAACTCTCTACCACAGCAATGAAATCGTTAGAGATATAAATATACCTAAATCAGTTACATAGTTAAAGAGAAACGATATTTCATATTTTAAATAAAATATCGATATAAAACTAAACTACTCGATAAAAAGTAATCTTAAGTAATCTTACTTAAAGTTTATTTTAAAACATACCATAGATTTTAGATATCCTATAATTGAAATATTATACATAAAAATGCAATCTGACATAACAGTAATTTCTAGTACAAAACAATGAAATGTCTTACATTATTTTCATTTATAAAAAGAAAGAGTTTTACTAAAATCACTGAAGATGAATAATATTATTTATGTTTAAAATAATATTTGAAGAATATTTTGTTTTTAAATCATCCACAGTACGTTTTAATATATTATTTTTTTTTATACTAATAACGGAGGAAAGGGCGTTACTTTTATGTGTCAGTGGAAACCAAGATTCAGAATTTAAAATCTAAAAAAAAAAAAAAAAAAAAAAAAAAAAAAAGAAGATAAAATGTATCGTTTCATTTAAATAATTATTGATTAAATTAATCTTTATACTGAAACGAAATATTATACTGATATAAAAATGTGTGCGCGTGTGTTTTCATTTCTCTTCAAAAACAAAATAATTAAATAAATTGAATTTTCAAATCCCTCAATTTCAGTGAGAAAATTGTATGATATACAAGCAACTATGGTAGATGTTATGACTCACCTCGATGTTATTGTTGATTTTGCAATGTTTGTTTTATTACTAAGACATTAAAATGTAAGCTACCACCCATACTTTTTTTTATGTATTAAAATTTGTTTTTGGAATGACTCATTTGATGTCTTCCATAAACGCCATATGTATCATTGTTACATTTATTTCATAATAAAGTAATAAAAATCCCCCAAATTCCAAGACAAATGGAATCATAAAATAGAATTTTAAATGTTTATCAATTTTTCTGGATTGTTAGAAATTGGCTTTTTTTTTTTTTTTTTTTTTTTTTTTTTGCAATATTCTGCGTTTTTTAAAACTACATTGTTGTTAGACCCTATTGTGAAATTAGCCCTGATATCCAGACTCAGCTGACTGTAATTTTATTGCTCTTCACAAGTGTATATTTTTATTTATCTATATGATAGAATTTCAGTCGAAATCATTGTAAAAATCATATTCAGTGAAAAAAAAGTAGTTTATTTTAACAAATCATCATTATAGAGATATTTTTTTACTGGTAAAAGTTTTAGCTTTATGTTCTCATATTTCACAGTAGGACAATAAGACAGCAAGTTACATCAGTTTCATATATCAAAAATATCATTGTCGTGATTTTCAATTTGAAAAAATAAATAAATAAATAAATAAATAAAGCTTTTTAACTAAAATCAGATTTCTGTCATATTTTGGCTCAAGAGGAGAACATGTTACAATTTAAAGCAAAATTATTAAATATAAAAATAATTTAATTTAAATTGTTACTTAAATATTTTATAAATCTAAGTTTTTATCAAAATCCTATATGACAGTTTTCAAGAAAATCAGGTTTCTGCCTTTTTTTTTTTTTTTTTTTTTTTTACACGGGTAGACCGGGTGTAATAAATATATGTTTAACATTCTTAAGATTAACTCAGATAGAACTGTCTTTAAGGAAAAAATAATCATTGATTTTTTGTTAAAATCATTTGAGTAGTTCATCAGTTTTCTAACATATTTTGAATGGGATTAAAATCTAACTTTAACTTACCTGTTATCACATAATTATATCATATTATAAAAAACTTTAACCTTTTTTTTCCGCAAAAATCGTTAGAGGTTTTCATGATATACAAATATGTCTGCTATATTTTACCTCGAATAGAGCATATTTTGAATTTGACTTACAGATTATCATTTTTTTTTTTTTTTTTTTTTTTTTTTTTTAAGTTTTCAAATTTAACTAATCTGGTTTCTTATCGAATAAAATATTTACATATGTACGTTCGATTTTTAACGTGAAACCGTATTTCAAAAAATATATTCAATATTCAAATACACTTGTTTACACCAATTTTACATGTTTACTTGTTAAATTAAATTAAGTTTATTGATCTCGATCTAAAGAAATACTATTTTCTCTAAGATACGAATGCAATTTCAAAACAAATTTATTGACTTTTATGTTTGACATGATATTTAAGAATTTAAATCTGAAACAGCTAAATAAGGACAAACTTTTATTGATTTTTAAAAAATGTATTTTATTGTATGTTACCTTCTTAAGATGTTTGTAATACATTTATTAGTTTCAGTGCACTAGTGTAATTCGTTTCAGTATACATTTTTTGATTTCTGAAAATTCCTATTAATTTTTATTTTATATAATAGTTTCTTTACATAATACAGACATTATGTGTTTCAATTGAAATCTTCGAGTGTATAACAGTTAAATATATATATATATATATATATATATATATATTTAACATGTCTCAACATTAATACATGTCTCAAGTCATACGGGGCACTTTTTGACAGTTTAGATCCTTTATTTTATGTTTTTGAAATAAGTTTTACTTATGAATTGTTTTACATTTATTAATTTTCTCGTAAGTTTTTCTTTAGTTAGTTTTGTTACATATTTTCAACTTTTATATGACTGAAAACATATATTATAATTTCTTATATATATATATCCTAGCTCTTCATGCATACTTTAATAAATAATAGATTTTAGTCTATATGTTTTATTTTTTCATTACCTGTTTTTGAAAATTCGCACATTGGACCTAATTAACGGTTTTAATTATTTTTATTATAGTGTGACTGACTTTGTGAACAATCGTTAGTACAGCAGGACTGTTATCGAATGTGTAAATAATAATCTATCCTCATTTGGTAAAATAAAACACATTTATTAAATTAGAAAATGAAAGAATTATTCATTGAAACTATGCTCCATCTGTAGCTACAACTCTCGCCCATCTTTCAGGCAATTGAAGGATTCATCTTTTCAAGAAATACTGGTCTTTAGAGCAATTTAATCACTAAGCTAATTTTCGATCTTTGGACAAATACTGAACAGTTGTTCAGAAAGAATCGACGACATCAACCGGAATAAGTAATAATCTTAATGTACTATATCCGATGAGTAGAGCAAGAGGGGTAAAACATGCTAATCCTCTCCTTTTAAGTAATTTTTTACAACATTCGCAACATGTGGTTTATCATTGTCATGTTGAAAAAATATTTTGTAGTATGTATTTACCCATTCTGATCATCTTTCACCTATAGCTCGCTACAAACCTATTGCACATATACATTGATAACTTCATCTAATTCTAGTAATTCACAATATGCCATATAGTATAGCTGATCCAACCAGACATAGGACAAACCTAATTTCAATGAATATATTGCTTTGTTTGCAATGGATCAGCTTCACCCGGTTTCGCCCAATTTTTTTTACGTTTGGTATTCTCATAATAACTCCATTTTTCACATGCAGTAACTATTCGAGGCAAAAAATCAAAGTTTCACAAACGTTTTTTAAGTGTAATATCGATCAAATTTATCGTCATTTTAACGTAAACAGATGCAGTACTACTAACAAATACCTATAAGGGGAGGGCGAAGTCATATCCCCACCCTAATATATTCAGACAGCGATTTCAACGTTGTAAAAATTTGCAGTAGATCTCCACATTGAATCAAACATAAGATATAATATATTACTTTTAATTAGTTATACACACTACAACAGCCAACCGAATGCTACGAAAGTTGGTACAATTATAATTCAGAACAATTTTTATCTCAATCAAATAATTGGTTGTAGATATATTTAAAAAAAAACCCTATTTTAAGCTTTAAATTATTAAGAGGAAAACAAGATAAAGCAAGAAATAAAAAGAAAAAGAAAACACGTTTATTTATTTGTTTCTATGACTACGCTTTCAAAATCATTCTAATTAATATAACTAAACCGCTTGTAGTAGTCAACGTCGTCGAGCTTAATTGTACGTCATACCTGATAGACACTCACTGTTATTATTACACGTTTAAATATACAAAACTCTAATAATAATAATGTGCTACATGTAGCAAATAAATATTTCCGAAAATTTTTGGATAAATAGGACAGTTCTTCTAATTGTAGCCTGTGTAATATAGTACAGTCGAACCTCGTTAACGTGAGCACTGTTAACATGAATTGCTTTTAACATGAACAGTTTCCACAATCCCCGTCAAAATGAAGATTAGTTTAGTTATATGAAGATTAGATACTGATTGCATGAACAACTGATAACAAGAACAAATTTTTTACCCCCCCCTTGAGATTCAGGTTAACGAGGTTCAACTGTAATAAATTTCCCATAGTTTTTACTACAAAAAACAATCATATGAATGATTTTAATTATTTGATGGTAACTGACTACAGCCCAATTTCAGAAAGTTTAGTTTGATATAAATTGTTTAAAGCGTTAATGAAAGAAATTCATTTTATAATTAACCACTAAAATCCTTCATGGAGCCACAGTTTTGAAAATAAACTAAATAAGGGCAATTTAAAACAAGGAGCTATAATTCTTAGAAAATATGTAAAACATTTTAAAATAAAAATAATATTCTTTAGAATATTATCTTTTATAAAAATCGAAATAATTTCATTTTTAGCGTATTTGAAATAATATTTACAAGCTTTTACAATGTTTAATTTAAATTTTATTTTTATTTTTTAGTGTTCCTAATTCACCAGTTATACATAATACAACTGCCGGCAATCCTTTTTCATCAAAAGCTTTCAAACATTGTAAATTTTGGGTCAATGAGCAACATTTGTTAGTTCTCGTTCTCAGAGGTCTAGTTTTGCGTGAAAAACGACATTCAAAGTAAACTACATTTTAAACTTACTGTGTTAAAAATTATTTAATTGTTTTGTAAATAGTTTGTAAATAGTTTTTATTAACATCATCAATCTTATATAAACTGTGAATGAGGTTAAAAATAAGTCCCTTTTTTAAAAAATCTTTATGTCCTGATCTTTTCCCGACCTTTGTGTATCGATGGTAATTGAAAAAAACCTTCTCATTTAATTACCAATATTTACCATTATAATGTAATAATTCCAATTTTTATTGCTTATGTATTTAAATTTTCTCTTAAGTAATAAGAAAAATAATTCTTGAAATACATTTTCAATACTATTCACAGTTCCGTATATAAGGGATTTAAATGCAATAAGATTATGGCAAAAATAGTTTTATCTGTGTATATCGCCTGCGACATTAATATTGTATACATTAATACATATATGTGTGTGTGTGTGTGTGTATATATATATGTAATACATTCGTATAAAACAAAAATATTTTACATTGCTGCAAAAAATTATGCTAAAGGCTTGAAAAAAAGTTCTGATATAAAATACGACAGATATTTCAAACGAAACATGTGTATTTTATATGAATTTTCAGGTTGCATAAAACTCTTTAAATCCCTTGCGCGTTTCGATATTTATAAGTTGATTCATTTTCCTGCACAGAATTAGTACAATGCAGCTACTTTGTTTTCTAAAATTCCGAGACGCACTTTTATACAATGGAGAAATTGTTGGCGTAGCTAATGAAGTTATACGACAAGCAGTTTGTAAAGAGAGTTAATGTTCTGCTTCTAATACATTCATCATTCTAAATATTCTGATTAAGGAACTGTGTTAATAAAACTCTAGTTTTCATATGAAAATTGTATTTCTTGTGCAAAAGTTGAACTTTGAGTTAATTTAAACACACGTAACTAAATTTTACAATGAGCATTTGTAAAATTATGTAATTAATTTACTGAAACTTAAAAAATGAAATCGTATCAAAAAAGTCTTTCTATATAAAATTATGGGTATTGAATTGATATTTATATGATTTGTTTTTCATTTTCTTAATGTATGCACAGATTTACACAGTGTGCCTTCTAATGAATGAAAATGAGATGGATTTTCGAAAGATGCCTATCATTTTTACGCATACAAATTGAAATCTAGCATATTCAATCTTCTTATTATGCATATAAATGTATACACTGCATAAAAAAAGTAGACGGACACTTCTTTACAACATTTTGAAACCCCGTCTTTGTTTAATAAGAAATGTTAATTAAAATTCTTTAACATGTTTATACTTATTAATATTCATATTTTTGACAGACAAATAAAAATATTCAATTATTTATAATTTTAATGTAGGGAAATGCAGAAAAGAGAAAAGATATACATTTGCATAATATATATATATATATATTTTTTTTTAAGTAGACGGACACTGGTCAAAAACTGCAATTATCTAAGTGGGTGTTTGCCGATTGCTAACGTGCTTGACAAGATGGTTTTACGTAGTTAAATTTCTTGGAGATGAATGCGCCATGTCACGAGGAATTCCTCTAACTGATTACCATAATGGACAGATTATAGCGCTGAAAAATGTTAATAAAGGAGTCAGAGAAATTAGTAGGTTACTTCTAATAAGCAAAAGTAGCATCAGCGATTTTCTACGTACTCCTGAAGCCCATGACCTAAAGAAAAAGAGTGGCCGGCCAAAGAAACTTTCGCTTAGAGTCAAAAGAAACATTTTTACTGAGCTGAAAAAAACTGGAGCATCAATTCCCAGAGTTTGAATAAGCACAAAAATTACTAACGTAATTTCTGAGAGAATTTATAACTGCATTAAGCACTCAGAGCTCTTTCAATATAAGAAAAGAAAACAACATTCATGCTGGAAGGATCACCACGTGACAGAACGCCTACAGTGGGCTCAAAACCATATTTCTTGGACTACAGAATGGATATCTGTAGTTTTTTTTCAGATGAGAAAAAATTTAATTTAGTCGGCCCAGATGGATATCAATATTATTGGCACAGTTTGGAGAAAGAAGACGAAGTGTACTCTACTCGGCAAGTTGGTGGTGGTGGCGTGATGGTGTGGCTAGCTGTTGGCTATGGTGGAAGGACAAATTTAGTGCTCCTAAGTAAGACGCAGACTCACAAAGATTATATTTAAACACTAAGCAGTGAGCTTTTGCCATTTGCATGTGATCTTGGAGGAGAAAACTGGATTTTTCAACAAGATGGAGCGCCAATACACACCGCTAACAACGTTAAAAAATGGTTTCATGAGAACAACTTCATTGTTTTACCCTGGCCAGCCAAGAGTCCGGATATGAATACTGAAGAAAACATTTGGGCTATACTTGTTCATAAAATTTATGAGGGTGGTCGCCAGTATGAATCAATTCACGAAATTAAAGAAGCTCTTACAAACTTTGGGAAATTTTCTGTCAAAAAAAGATTCAGAATCTCATTGATTCAATGCCTAACAGAGTATACGAACTTTTTAAAGCAAATGGGAGACGAAACAATTACTAAAAACCTTTTATTTTAGAGATACAAGATGTGTACGTCTACTTTTTTTAAGAAAAATTACTGTGCAAATATGCACCATTTTTGTTTCCTGACTTGTTCCACTACATAATTCAAAAGGATTGAATCTATATCCAAAAAATAATAATATATAATGTCTCAAGAATATAATTATATTAGAGAAATGAACCTCATATCTCTAATTAAAGAAATAAACGGCTTTAAAGTATTACAAGTAAGTGTCCGTCTACTTTTTTTATGCAGTGTATAGCTAGATATGTAGATTATTGAACTGTTATGATTTCTAGAGTCACTCCATCAAATCATCCAAAACGGATTCATGTATACTGGATGGCATATGCAATTAAGATTTTTGACTACGTTTAGCAAAGAACATAAACATAAGAATTAAACTTTAGTATTATAAATTCAAGTGGAAAGCGTTAATTACCCCGATTATTTTTCTAACTATCACTATGAACTACACTGAAGAATATATATATATATATATATATATATATATATATATATATATGCGTGTGTGTGTATGCCGCCGTCATCGGGAATCAATAAGTAGGCGTTTGCTGCATCCCTAATTAGATATATATATTTCCGAGTTATGCATATAAGGTAAACAAATAAACTGAATAGACGAAATGATCGCAAGTTTCTAATCTGCACTTTTTTAGATGAAGAGTCAATTTTATGATTATTACGAATATTATAAATCCTTTGCATTGATTGATTTTTTTTTTCTTTTTTCTAGAGCTATGTCATAAACCAAAATTGTAAATACTAAAATTCTCTTATTGTCTTCGCATTTTTTTTGTAGGGATTTTCAAATAAGTTTGACCATGGTAACATAGGAAAATGCTTTAGAATTATAAAAGGTTTTCTTGAATTCACTATCGAAGGAAACTGCAATTTATAAGGGTACTTACCAAAGCCACAACTTATTTTTAAGATGTGAGTCACACACACATACATATATATATATATATATATATTTCTTTCAGTCTAGGCTGGATGGTTTTATAAAATATTGGGAGTACAAATTAATTCGGTCCGTTTTCAATAGATGGCTCTGGCTGATTTGTTTACTGAATAATGATAGATGTTTTTGGCATTGTTAGAAAGGTTTGACCTTTGTCAACCATATTCAGTCAACGAAGCTTCGAGTTTTATACAACAACATTGGTTTTTTGAGCATTCAATATGTCGAGTTTTGTGCTAAAGAAACAACATTTGCGGGAAGTTTTGATTTTCTTTTTTAATTGGAAGAAAAGTGCCGCTGAAGCGCATCGATCGCTTGTGGAAGTTTATGGTGAATCTGCGCCATCTGATAAATCATGTAGAGAGTGGTTTCGACGCTTCAAAAATGGTGATTTTAGTGTCGAAGACAATGAGCGCCCGGGCCAGCCGAAAAATTTCGAAGACGCCGAATTGGAGGAATTGCTCGATCAAGATCCGTGCCAAACGCAACAAGAGCTTGCAGGATCGTTGGGAGTCACTCAGCAAGCAATTTCCGTGCGCTTAAAAAAAATGGGAATGGTTCAAAAGCAAGGAAATTGGGTCCCATACGAGTTGAAACCGCGCGACGTTGCGCCCCATGTGGCAATTGTCGTTAAAAATTACTTGGAAACGTTGAAATGGGAGGTCCTACCCCACCCGCCGTATTCGCCAGACCTTGCTCCTTCTGATTATTGGTTGTTCCGACGGATGCATCACGATTTGGCTGGACACCGCTTCACTTCTTTCGAAGAAATTCAAGAATGGTTCGATTCATGGTTTGCGTCCAGAGAGGACTCATTTTTCAGAGATGGAATCCGAAAATTGCCAGAAAGGTGGACAAAAGTTGTGGCTACCGATGGACAATACTTTGAATAACATGTTTTTTCATTTTGATAATAAATAAAATGTTTTTTTTAACGAAAAAAAACGGACCGAATTAATTTGTACTCCCAATAAAGTCTTATAATAAAAACAAAATTTAATTGTAGGGAATATATTTTTCGCTTCGTAATTTACATTAAATTATAACACGAATAATGGTCCATGAAAACGAAAATTTAACGTTTTATGAAATTTTAATGGATTACAACAGGTTGTTTAACACGAAAAAAACAGCAGATAATCAAAATAGGATTACTCCTGTATACAAAAACAGTTTTTCGTAGTGTAGCTATGAATTATCATCATTATTATTTTTATATATTTACATTGTTATATTATAAATATTTTGCGTTGAACATAGCCTGTTGCTGATATGTAACGAGAGTTTATAAATTCATTCAATATCAAACACATACAATATTTGCATTATAAATTTAAATATATATTCTATATCTTGATATTGATTATATAGTTTTATTTGAAATATATTTTAGTTTCAGTTTCAATATCACACTTTACGTATATTGAATTTTTTACTATGCAATTAGTTATTCCATTGTACAGCTAGTTTATTGTTTCGAGTTTACGAAAATTAAAATTTTACCAAAGGCTTTTTTTAATGTTAAAAATAGTGAAAGATTCATGCATTTATTTATAAATTTAACTACGTAAATTTATATCAAGTTCATTGACACAAAAAAGCTGATATGCTCTTGAACATCCGCATTAGTTCGTACTATGACTGAGGTTGGGGCCCAGCAGAAAACAGACGCAAACCATGTCTTGTAGATATTCTATTTCTTTAAGTTAGATGATATTGCTGTACAAGTATGCTTCGAAACATAATATAAATCTAATCTGCTGATAAATTCTGCATGCGATTTCACGTTTGAAAAATAATATTTGAAATATTTTTTTTCTTTTTTTTAATGAAGTCTAAGTGTCTTTAGCACCACAAAATGTATTTCCCTCAAGAGCTGGTTGGTTGCAGGGATTAAAGCCGATTGATTTCTGTTGGGTTCTAGGCTTTAAGGGGAGTGCCTTCCGTGGGGGTTTTTCTAAGGGGTCTTAGCCGTTATTTACGCAAGTTTCGGAGAAGACAACGTAAATCTCCAATCGGCTAGGCCGACGAGTGCAACCCGGGATCGCACCTGGCACCTCACGACTAACAGCTTTGAGTGCAGAACCGCTCGGCCGCTGGTAGGCTTTTCCATCAAGAGAATGGGACCCAGACGCACACTAAGGATATCTTGTTATCGTGTCTGACGCAACACTAAGAATTACGCCAAATCGACAAAAATACTTTAGTTTGAAAATATTAGTACATATAACTGATAATCTTTGCTAAATACCGCCCTTTACTGTCGTCTACATGGATCGTTTCCAAAAACATTAAAATATTCCATTTCAATTATACAGCGATAAAATTTGTCCTCATTAACTGAGGCTTCTATAAAAACTGCTTGCGGTCAAGTGTTATAAAACTGTTCTCTTTGATAATACACAGCCAAATATGCTTGCACATTGCGCAGATTGTTGTGATTGGTTTATTGAAGTGTAGGCAATTTATTCCTTCAAATGCGTTACTCTGTATGCTCTATTGAATATTTAGAGTAACTTGTTTTTTTTTTTTTTATGTTCGTATTTGTTTCTTCAATTCATATGGCTCAAATCGTGTGCAAAAAATAGACATGCCTTTTACATTAATGCGTTGATGAGAACGATTACAAACATGCGCAAGCCTACAATTTGCCGTCTTATAAAAATATGTTAATGCCGAATATTCCTTCAAAGTTGTCTTCCCCATTTATACACTTTAATCCACTGTAAGTTTTTCATGCGTGGCAACATGCATTTTAGATAATCTGCATAACATTTTTTTTTTTTTACTGTGCTTGAGCTAAAAAATATATATATATATATATATATATTCATTCGCCCGAGCCTTAACATTTTTGAGTATTCATTGTTGACAAAGGAATATCGTCATATTTTAACATTTTATGCGAGTATGTAGCATAAATATTGTTTAAATGTTATTAAAAAAAAAAAAAAAAAAAGTCTTTTCTACTTTTTGAGATTAAGCCTAAATTAGTATAAAATATTCAGCAGTTTATTACTCTTTATTATTATGTAAAAAGGAATATATTGGACAGGCACTTTTCTTATGAATTCTCCTATATCAGATTGCCAGATCTCAATTGCTACAATTTTATGAAAACGAGATCAACATAAAAATAGAAAGGGGTTTTCAAATCAGCCGAACCGAAAAATAAAATAAAATTAAGTAATATCTTTGATTTTTTTTTTTTTTTTTTTTAGTAATTCTAAAATGTTTTCTTATGCATAAAAAATAAAAAATAAAGTATTAAAAAAATTAAATGCATAGTGTACATATGAAAAAAAAATCTCAGTGTTATAAAATACTTTTATGAAAAGAAATTAATCTATTATATATAATATATATATATATATATATATATATATATATAAAATCTAATTTAGACAAAACGTATTAATTTATCTAAAATGAAAATCATTATTATGATATATTTTCAAAACTAATTTCAGAAACACAACTTTAAAAAGAAAGTTTTGTCAGCAAGCATAATAAAATTTGACTTACTTCATTTTCTAAGACAAAATGAAAGCAATAATATATATATATATATATTAGAGAATCTAAAAGCAAATAGGGAAAAGAGACAGACAGATGAAGACAGATGAAGTAAAATTTCGAATTTGCTTAGGTAAAAATAAATCTCATAAAATTTGATTTCGAAGATATTTTCCTTATTTTCTGTTCTCGAAAAATTTAAATTGAATTGTTTATCACATACACTGAAAAACAGTTCAAAACTTCTATTAAGAAAGGGTTATTTTTATTAGTTTAAAATATTTTTTTTCGGCATTTCTATTGAGCAAAATGTCAAATTCGTGATTTATTCTCTTTTATTACTATTGGTCTGAAAATGTCCTATATTTCAGAAGATATTGGGCAATGAATAAATTGTATTTTAAATCAAAACAAAAGGTCGGTCTGAATGTACGGTGTGTAGTGTGAAAAAAAAATAAAAAAAAAAATATATATATATATCGTACACAGACATCGGGCTACAGCCAAAATACATTTTTACTATCCAAATTATTTCGTATTTTTTTAATTCGGTTTGTCAAGATAAATTGTGAAATTTTTTCTACACATTTGACAAAACGTTTAAATTTCAAAGTGTCCAAATACATATTGGTAAATAGTGTATAATTCTAGGAAAAGCACATGTAAAATACTGTAGAACTGTTAGCAATATTTTAGGTAAATTACAAACTTAATACCAATAAATTCTTTTTTATTTATGCTAAATATTTTTTTTTATTATTATTAATTATGTTTTAATGATATTTTAATTATTTATGTATTTAAAAAAAATCATACCTTATACATTGCATATTTTCGAAGTAACAATTCCATCACCCTTTAACTTATTTTAATTTGACACTGTTATGATATCAAACGCTTGTATGTCTAAATGTGTAATATCAGAGATATCTGCAATTTTTTAATCTCACTTGGGAACAGTTTTTCATCAGATTGTTTTAAAATATACATTGGTGTTTACAATTAAAACTAGTGGATCTGCAGATCAGGAGCCTCAACGTCCTATTTGCATCAGACATTTTTCAATAGGTCATTTTTATTTATTTCGTATTATATAATAGTATATATTGATTCGGTCGACTTACTACCATAATCAGATACATTCCTGAGGGGGGCTGCCGCCCCCCTCAACCCCCCGCTGTATCTCTCTTTCTATACCTATTTGTATATCATATAAAGTGTTACGGAATTGTAAATAATTGCATTTACTTTTGTATAATTTTTTTCAAAGAGGCTGAGCAAGTGGATAAAATGCTAATTTTGTGCATTTCTAGTCGTTTTAGCGTTAAAATAGCCTAATTTTCCTTTAAAAACGAATTGAAAAGCTCCAATAAGGGAAGAAATGGATTTGGCGGCAAATTTGGCGACTGTTTCCCTCCTTGGCGATTTTTTTGGCGACCTTGGCGAGAAAGTCCTTATTAGGGATATACCAAATATGGAAGCTCTAATCTCATTGGCTGATGAGATACGATAATTTTCCAGAACAGTCTGTGTTCGATAGAATAGTATAAAAGTAGCATTTTTTTAGCCAAGGCTTCCAATCTCAGATCTGTGTCGGTTTCGTCAAATGCTTGCTTTGCTTTGAGCCTCTTTGAATGAGACTTGCTTTATGTGTTATTGCTAAACAGTTTGTACTGTTGTTTTGCTGTTAACGGCTGTTGTTTAAGTTATGTTTACTGGTTGAATTGAAGCTGATACTTGGTTTATAGACCTGTATTCTTCTGGAACTTTCTGTGAATAAATCGCTGAATTTTTGCAAGTTTCGCCTTTCATTCTCGGACAACTTACAAACCCCCAAGTACGCAACAATATGCATTCTTATTAAACGACGGTCTTGTATTATTTCCCGGAAATTCATAAATACCGAATTTCACACAAAAAAAAAAAAAAAAAAATGACGTAGCATATCGGAAATATTTTGCGTAACCTTTAAACTAATTATCAGTTCTATGCCCACAATTTTCAACATGAAAACAGGCTTTTAAAATTCTAATAAAATTTCTTTATATTTGATGGGGTGTAACCATGTTAAAATACACTTTTAAGAAATACCGACTATACACCATAAAAGTACGAAATTCCTTTAAGTATCCCGGAAAAGTAGCCACAGTCATTATAAACGCCAATAATAAGAATAAATCTAATTAATTATAACTCATTAATCTTGCAAACTAATTTGACATCATTTGGATGATTACAGTACATACTCGGAATTATTTTGTGTGGTCCCATAAATTATTTAGTCTATACATAACCGTTTTTTAGAGTAAACATGATTTTAAGCATCTTTATAATGTATGTTAACTTTATTAAGTTCAATTCAGCATAAACGCATTAAAGTGCGCGCTTAAATTAAAAATTCGTCCATAGGCTCTAATGTTACGAAATTCTTTCGTGTGTCTTTGTAAACGAACCATAAACATTGTATACACTAGTAAAAACTATTCAGCTTATTTTGCGTTTAAAATTAATAATTGTTCTAAATTTAACATCGTTTGGATGACTAAGTGACATTGTCAGAACACTTTTGTAAGGTCCTGTACATTAATTAGAAAGCTTAAGAGCACATATTTTCTTCAAGCAACATAAGTTTAAGCATCTTACTCACGTACTCTAGTTTCATTTTCTTCATTGCAAAGTAATGATATTAAAATGCGTTTAAACGAAATTCACCCCATACGCTGTAATGTTAAGAATTTTGGCGTGTCCCTGTACACAGTTTATAAAAAATATAACAATGAAAATTATACAACTACTTATATGGAAAGCTGGAATGTGTGCGCCAATTTGCAAGTCAATCGAAGGATTTTTGCGGCCGCTATTGCGGTACATACAAATTCTTCCCATAGGCCGTAAGGATAAGAAAAATTTTGGCGTGTCCCTGTACACGAACAACAAAGGGAATACACACTTAACACTATACAGCTAATTCCGTTGGGCTCGTGAATATGTGTACCAAATTGCAAGTCTATAGCGTTATTTTTAGGGCTGCTATCGCGGTACATACAAATTCTTCCCATAGGCCGTAATGATAAAAAAAACTTTGGCGTGTCCCTGTACACGAACTGCAAATGGAATGCACACCCAAAACTATACAGCTAATTTCGTGGGGATCATGAACATGCGTACAAAGTTTCAAGTCAATAGCGTGGTTTTTACGGCCGCTATCGCACGACAGACAGACAGACGGACGGACCGACGGAACCCAAAATCCTTTTGAGTCTCAACAGAGGGCCTCCACTGACGGTTCGGCAAAAATTGAAGTCAATAGCTTGATTTTTGCGGCGGCTATCGCAGTACATACAGATTCTTCCCATAGGCCGTAATGATAGAAAATCTTTGGCGTGTCCCTGTACACGAACTACAAATGGAATATACACCTAAAACTATACAGCTAATTCCGTTGGGCTTATGAACATGTGTACCAAAATGCAAGTCGAAAGCGTGATTTTTGTGGCTGCTATCGCGGTACATACAAATTCCTCCCATAGGCCGTAATGATAAGAAAAATTTTGCCGTGTCCCTGTACACGAATTATAAATGGAATACACACCCAAAACTATACAGCTGATTTCGTGGGGCACATGAACACGTATACTAAATTGCAAGTAAATAGTGTGATTTTTGTGGCCGCTATCGCGATACATACAAATTCCTCCCATAGGCCGTAATGATAAGAAAAACTTTGGCGCGTCCCTGTATACGAACTACAAATGGAGTACATACCAAAAACTATACAGCTGATTTCGTGGCGCTCATGAACACGTGTACCAAATTTCAAGTCAATAGCGCTATTTTTGCGGCCTCTATCGCGCGACAAACAGACAGACAGACAGACAGACAGACACAGCCCAAAACCGTTTTGAGTCTCAACAGAGGGCCTCCACTGACGTTTCGGCAATTATTTCGAATTGTTGTGACCGCTGTCATGCATGAGATATTTAAAACTGCATAACCTGTAACTGTATACGTGTTAGAAAATAATTTTAATCTTCTTGCTATGACGATGGTTTTTTATTCAAACATCTATTTCCTGCCAAACAAATAATTTAAAAATATGTATTGCGACGTAACGCATTATAATTATGTATGTGCGTGTGTGTAATTTTGAAGCATATTCCTGAAAATTTCTTCAGAATTTAAAATAGAACGAAGAATAATAAGTTATTTGTATTTTAATGCGAGTATAATTATGCTTAGCTGTTTTACAAATAAACAAATAAATTTTAGGATGTGTTGTAAATAAAATAAACGAATAATAATTGAAATAATGCTTATATAAAGGAATAATTATATAATTATTTCAAGCCAAAGTTACTTTCTATAGTAATTTTGAGAAGTTCATAATGTAACATTAAGTGTCATATTTTTTTATTTTATTTTGTTAATATACTTTTTTTTTATCAGCATATATCATGTAAATTCAAAAAGTTATGAGAGATAGAGTAAACAAAATTTCAGTTCGTCTCAAAATAAAAGCTAAAGTACAAAGGGTTTTATTCACATTTTTACTCGTACTTTGATGCAATTAGTGCCTAATGGTATAGTGTAACCACGTTTTCTAAGACTAACAGTGAGGACTACACTAAATTCATGGAGAGGGGCCAAATTAACCGACAGGTTAGGATTTGGTAAACATCAAATTATTTGGTGTTCCCTTGTCACTTATTTTCTCTAAATGACAAAGTTTATGACCTCTATTTTAAGAGTGGAATCATCAACTCCGTACTTGCGCAGACACACGCATGGTCGCAAGAAATGTAATTAAAGAATAATACAAAGCTTGCTGATTGTAAATCAATATTTATAAAACCCTCTGTTGTCTTCTTCTTCCTTTATTATTATTATTATTATTATTATTATTATTATTATTATTATTATTATTATTATTATTATTTATTTTATTTATTATTATTATCATTATTATTATTATTATTATTATTATTTTGAGAGGAATTGAAATTTTATTGATTCTGTAACTCATACTGATTGAATCAAAAGAAAAATGTGAGTAAAATTCCTTGTACTTTAGCTTATATTTTGAGAGAACTGAAATTCTGTTCATTTTATCTCTTACAACATTTTAAATTCACATGATATTTGTTTGGGGGTTTCATATAAATGGCTCAACACATTCGGCTGTTAAATTATGCAAATGATTTTTTTTTTTTTTTTTTTTAACTTGCACATGAGTAGTTAAATATTATTTAATAAAATGTTCACATTTCTTAAGATATTTAACATTTTTGCATTATGATTGCAAGATGTTTTGTATAATGCAGTACGTCAAGTTTCCTATAAATGGCTTTGCACTGGGTACCCTACGTGTTGTAATAAAATAAGTTTTTTTTTTTTTTTTTTTCTTTTTTAATAAAAATACTATAAATCAGAGAATTCTAATCATCACATTCTACAGCAAAAGCTGATTTCAAGCATTATGTTTTACAGGGTGATCCAAAACATTTTGATTTTTGTTTAATTTTTTTATTAGTTCCCTTTTCCTCTTCAGGACAAACCTTTTGCTGAAATATATGATGTATAACATGTTCTTTATACTCCCAAAGTTTAAAGATATATCCTTAAGACTTCTTCTAAATATTTGACAAAATTTTTAAATTCGAATATGTCCAAATTGTTATTGATATGTAGTTATATTTCGTACATTTCACTTTACGTACAAATTGAAAGTTCGATACATGTGAGTGTTTAAAAGAATGGTCATTTTTCTTCTTCAAAATCAAATGTCCTCTTGGTAAAAAGTATTCAAAACAGACTTTTCCAATTAATAAAATGAACTGAATTTTAAATATTTTAACATTTATTTAATTCATGCAGGATTTAAAATTTTTATTTGTACATAATAATATGTACATAATATATGTATATAATAATATGTAGTGTTATAATATAAATATTTGTGTTTTCATAAGATTTACAGAAATATTAAAATATATTAAAATGCTCATTTTCAACGGCTTAAATTTTTATTCTTTTTTCAAAGCTCGTTTTATTATTATTATTATTATTATTATTATTATTATTATTATCTTTTGTTTCTAATATACAAAATTTACAAACTTACATTTACAACAGTGTCAAGAAATCATTTCAAATTCACCATGCAGAAATCATAGCAACTTGTAAAAAGATCCCTCTAAGAAAATATATATATAATTTTTTTAAACATAATATGTTTATCCAAAAACAGTTGAGAGGAAATATAAGAAGTTTACGGTCTGGTGTTTTTCACGCCATTTATGCTAAATATGCATAATTTAAAGAATGAAACAGTTATTATCGATTAAAATTTATTTATCCTTTCTAAATATTCAAGAAATTCAAAAGAATAAAACAATGCAATATCAGAATAAATTTTGACAAACATTCATTTTTTTTTCTCAGATTTAATATGGAAAAAATAAAGTTAAAAGAAAGAAAGAAACAAAGAAAGAAATAACTATTCAAAGACGAAATTTTGTGTAAATTAATACTGCTGAAAACCAGTTATAGTTAATGGCTGACTACTATTTTTTTCAGCTTATATCCACTTTCATTTTAATGTAGCAACTATGTTATTACTATCGTACCATTACATATAGGCTTTTTATTGGAGGAATGCTTAACACTCTGAATTTTACTTCTCATAGTAATGGTTTGAATCCTAGGTCATGTAGGGCTTCTGTTGTGTTTTGGAATCCAACTAAAGTCATAAGCCCTGGTCTGATAAGCCTTTATCTGCAATAGCCCAAATTCATCATTGCAGAGTTCCTGAGAAGTATTGCGTGAATTAAAGCACACGTGTGATAAGAAATACTAAATATTTAAAATCTTATTACTGAAAATATAGAATGATGAATGCAAAAAGAATTACTTTTTTTGGGAATGATGAAAGGAAATACTTTTGTCTGACTTATGTTGACTTTTAAGGGGACTTGTCAACTTTAACGACACGACTAAGGTATGTTTCATATAGAAGCTTATATCGAAATTTAATATTTATAAAATGAACTATATTAGGTTTGTTCATTAATATATATATATTCAGGCATTAATTCTTATGTTTTTTTATATATTTTTTACAGATTTAAAATCGTTAAATTCCATTTTCTCCGTTTGCATTTTTTCATGAATTCACGATTTTTAAAATATTTAAACTTCTGCAGATATTTAAAAAAAAGCTTGAAACATTTTTGGATGTTTAATGGAACGTACATAAAAGAAATATGGATGAGATTTGAATTTTATTAATTGGTTTCCGGGAACAATGAAAATAAATAAAAGTGCATGCCTAGGTAAAAATTCAGAAAAAAAAAAAAAAAAAAAAAAAGCTTTTTTAATATTTTTATTTTCAATATTTTTCCTTTTTAAGATACTGAAAAATACATTTTGGTGACTACACACTCTTACAGTTTTTTTTTTTTTTTTTTTTTTTTTTTTTACATGGACATAAAGAAACTTTGCATATAATTATCGCCTATAGGTTCAAATTTCTTAAAACGTGATTGTGTCTAAATACCTTTTTCCTTTCAGCTGAAAATTTATATACATATTACTGATAACCGTTCGCACAATCTGTGCAGATTTTAGTGTTTTAGTGAAACTAATATATATATATATATATATATATATATATATATATTTAACAAGAACACATCGTAAAAGTCTTTATTATTATAACCTATGAATTCAAATTATTTGTACTGCGAATTTGTTAAAGCTATATTCGACTGAGGTGTTTGATTACTGACTATTTCGATTTGAAATAATAGCATGGCCTTTGTCAAAGAAAATAGGGTCAGGTGTAACCACAAAGTGGGAACGCATCCACATCTACTACGTCTCTTCGTTCCCATTTTTTTTTTTTTTTTTTTGCTACAGGTGTACTTGATATGTTCTTATAATTGGGGGTCAGTATACGATTTTTCATATAATGTATGAAAAAATATGGGATTTTTTTTATATGTATTAGAAAGAGAATTACATTTATCACCAACATTTGGCGCTGTATTTTCAGTAGCCTCTTACATTTAAAACAGATTCGTCTGATCAAATGACGTCATATTTCGAATAATGAATCTTTTTTTTTTTTTTTTTTTTTTTTTTATGATATTGTCCGATGTACAATGTCTGATGGTCAATATAATGCATGATGATCGTCACATTAGACATTTATAGTTTCAATTATGTTGCTGAATGCACAGTGCCACTGTAAAAAAGTAATTTTAACAATTTAAGCACCACCTGATAAAGAGAATTTAAACTAATTTGCTAATAAGTATTTTACCTAAAAAAAAAAAACATGTATTTCTGTGCATTTAGGTGAAAACCGCCTAGTACAATGGTCAATTATTTTTTAATAGTATATATATTATTTTTTCTGTGATTTTTGGATCAACCTCTATATATATATATATATATATATATATATATATATATATATATATATATATATATATATATATATATATATATATATATGTATATATATATACAGTCGGTAACAAAAGTGTCCGATAACTAGCAAAAGCTCCTTTGTAAAAAAAAGTACACTTCATACGGTTTTGTTAAATAAATCCTTATCGAATCATGTTCTTATACTGACTAAGAACATAATTCGACAAAGATTTATTTAACAAAACCGTATGAAGTATACTTTTTTTTTCATAGGAATTTTTGCAAGTGTTTGGACACTTTTGTTACTGATTGTACACTGTTAAAAATGGTTTCTTAAAAATAAGCTAAATTGTCTCAAAATACCTCCGAAACAATATATACTTAAATTTGAAAAAACATGTACTCATTTTTGAGTATACAGACATACTCAAAAACGGGATTGACCAATAAGAATCCAAATATCCCCATGTGTTACATGTCGATATACTGAAAAATGAGTACATGGGTTTTCAAATTTAAGTATATATTGTTTCGGAGCTATTTTGAGACAATTTAACTCATTTTTTTAGAAACCACTTTTAACAGTGTATATATATAAATTATTAGAATATATTTTTATTTAAATTCCTAACTTTTATTATTATTATTACTATTATGAAGTTTTTTTTTGATACATCTTTTATTTTAAAGGAAGTATTAAGATTTTAAGTTATTTAAACTATTGTCATATTAGAAATTTGAACTTAAACTTTTTATAATTCTGCTCTATTTTTTCATGTAAAAAGTCATTTCCAGTGAGTTGAAGTATTCTAGAATTTACTTTGAAAGTCTTTACAATATGTATATATATATATTGTATAAAAAATAACAATAAACTTGAAATACAAAATAAAATAAAACAAAATCTTTGGAATTATTTGAAACTGCAGAAAAGATTCAATTTATTTTCTTTGGTCAACGTAAAATGATTACATTTTTTATTGACCCCCCTATTATGGAAAATTATTGTTTTCGATAAGGAACAGATTTTGTCTGATAAGAACATATTGAATCACGTCTATGAAAAATAAGATAAAAGCGTGCTCTTGCTTATCTTTGTAGTGTATGATATGTCTGTTCTGGGAAAAAAGATATAATTTAGATTAAAATCGAAATAAATCTATACAGAGAAATATAGGTATATAAGATATAAGTATATTTATGATAACATACACACACACACACACATAAATCCACTTGACTTCAGTTAAAGGTCAGCGCATTATAAGATACATTTATAAGTTCATTTCATTTTATTATTGTTCCCTTATACGTTTCTATTTGTAATCAAAATTTCAGACATACCTACCTATAAATTTTAAAACAAAATTTTGAAAATTTTCTTGAGCAAAATTAGTTCTGAGTGTCTTTATTTAGATATAATTATGATGATTCTTTCTTTAAATACAGTTACATGTATACTGTGTCTGTTGTAATATAGTTTGCATTATACTGACTAATGTAAGGTAAAGCTAGGGGAGTTGCCACAGAATTAAACAAAATGATATAAAATATCCAAATGTCAGTTCTTTTGTTTAAATATTGCTGAATAATTTTGAATTAATTCATCTTCTATGCATTTCCATTGCTATTTTGTTGGTATGATTTAAAGCAACAGCTGTAATAAAACCAAGAGAAATATTTTGCGCAATGCAAAAATTGACAGAAGACATGGTGCTTAATTATAACTGCAGTTGGATTGCAAATAATGATGATTGCTCTTAAATTAAGTTGTTTATGGGTTTTTGTAAACAAATATTTTTGTATTAGGAGTAAAGTATTCAACTGAATATTAAGGAATCTATATATATATATGGAAGATTTATAGAATTTTAATTAAAGAAAAAAGAGTAAAGAATCGCAAAATGAAGCTAAGATTGGATTACAAAATGACATTATTTTACTAGATAATATACTTAACTAAAAATTAGTCATTTTGAATTTTATAGTTCCAATAGTTTCGATGTTGTTTTCATCCACAATTGATGCACTTATTGTTGTAAATGGTGAATTTTCATGCAACAACCTGCAACAAATAACACATATATTCCAGTCACCTCTGGAAGTTGTTTCTTGGTACAGTTCAAGACAGTCATTGTTCTGTCATCATTGTTCTGTCTCATATGATTTCGAAGAATTTTTTCTTCAAAAAATTTTACGAATACAGTATTATATCAAAAAAGGAAAAATAAAAATCATTTATTAGCATAATTTATCTTTAGTTAACAAAATTAACTTATTAAAAGTTCATTTTGTTAAGAGATAAACAAAAATATTTAAAAAAAAAAAAAAAAAAAAAAAAAAAAAATGCTTTATTTACAAATTTATTATTAATGTAATAAAAAAAAAGATATCTTCAAATTATTTTTTTAAGAATCTAACTTATCGTTAAATAATTTTAGTTTAGATTATTATGATTTTTTTTTTTCAAAATCAATCCATGCATATGTTTTATATGTAAAATTGTAAAATTAAAATACCTTGATTACCACTCTCCTGTAGTAGATAAAGTGAGCTCTCAGAACTCAACTTTAAATTTGCGTTTTCTTAAATACTATTAATGGAAAGTTAGTTTCCATAACTTCACATTTTAATATTTACAAAATCTTTTCCCATTCGAGAATTTCGGAAAAGCTTGCAGACAATGAAATCCTCAAGACAACTTCATCTTCAAAACAAGATTATTCCTTCAATAACCCAGATTTTCATATCACACTTTTCTCCAAATTTCTAAAACTGTAACATACTGGATCCAATGATCTAATCGAAGTTAAACACCAAACATTCACACACTCCGAAAATTCACGTAAAACTTGTAAGCTGTTTTATACAATAAAATTCATAATATCTTCTAGCAATTTAATGCGAAAAACCCGCGATCTCTCCTATGAAGCAAAAGTGTAAACTCCCCTATGTTGGTAGGACATATTGCGCGGCTCTTAATTTAAATATAACTGTATATAAAATGAACTGCTGGTGGTTACACAGTTAGTCGATGTTAGTACCTTATGAAAAACAGTTTAGTTTTAAAATATTGTGCAATTTTTCCTTTCTCTAGAAATTTTGGGAAAAAGCAGTGAAAATTCAAGTACTTAATTAGGAAAACAAAACAATATAACAATTATTATTCCTATACGCTTGAAAGGATCAAAGTGAACATTAAATTGCATACTCCATGGTTGATATGGTACAACTACCTGGAATCGCTCTGCCCGCACTTTACTGCTTCCATCCGTACTTCTATATGCGCAATCTCTCCGCTCGCGTAATCTCTCCTAGCTTTACCTGATGATGTTTTGTATTTTTTTCTTAATAAGTATTTTTTGTATAGTATAGTACATGTAAACTGCTTCTTCTCCCAAATACATGTCACCTTCATAAAAATTTGTTATTTGTACCTATATTGTCCTTTCGCTTTCTAGTCTTGCCTAGTAAATCTTTGTCATCAAATTAAATCCTAGTTGATAGCACACAGTTGATTTTTTTCCTTTTAAAAAATAAATGTGTCCTAATGCTTGTGCAAAGTAGTTTGATTTTATTGCCAGACAATGGCTGGAGATCTCGATAAGGCAATACGTGATCGGTGTATTCCACAAGAGCCTCCAATATATATATATGTATATAGCTTTTATTATTATTATTGAGTTACCTTTTGCAAGTACTAATCTTCAAATTATATAAAAAAAATATGGAAATAGAGATCCATATTTGGTGTAATATTTTAAATTGTAAATGAAATAAAAAATCATAATTCATAATTATGCAAATAGATTTTATGCTAATATACTAAAATTTTATCAACTAATATTCTTTAGTTATTAAATAAAAATTCTTTGAAACAATATTAAAACCTTCATGTATTTCATTATTTAGTATATTTTAGATATATTTTGCGATGAGGCAGGCAAATATTCAATAATTTATTAATAGAACAATTTGTCTAAATTGAACAAATAGAACAAATTAAAGCTACATATTTTAGCCATGTATTAAGTATACTTTTGCAGCTTTTTCTTCGATTAAATATTTTTCAATTAGAGTAAAGCTAGGTGAGACAGCACGAAAGGAGGGTTCGGCGAAAAGGAGTAGTGGGCGCGATGAGACTCCATGTAGTTGTACAGCGTGAGTATTGGAATGCCTCATGTGCATATTGATTGCTTAAAACATCTAAGCTAAAACGTAGTTAATTTGTCTCGTTTTCAAAAATGATTCGTTCAATTTCCACAGCATTTTGTATTAATTTCTATAGAATGGAAGTATTACAAAATATTTTTTAATTAAACGATTTATCATGGACTAGTTTATTTATGGTACATGTGCCAAGTGGCTGTACAAAAGCTGCATCATTTACAAAAATAAATGCGATAATTGTGGATAATGACAGATTAGGCCGGCAAACATGAAATCATTTTAACTGAAAAGGAATTGTACTAATTTTAAGTTGACCGTGTTATCTAGTAACAAAATGCTATTTTATTATTATTATTATTATTATTACCATCTTTTTTCAAAATATTTTCTTATTATTGTAAATATTTTCTTATTTCTTATATATATATATATATATATATATATACAGTCGGTAACAAAAGTTAACGAACACTAGCAAAAATTCCTACGTAAAAAAAGTACACATCATACGGTTTTGTTAAATAAATCCTTGACGAATCCTCTTCTTAGACAGATATCTCTTCAGGATATCTGTCTTCTTAGACAGGATATCTCTTCATCACATATCGTTGTTCAGAACTAGTTTACAGAGCATTGTTACGGCCAAATAAACACAACAGACACATAAATTTTCATTGTTTGATTGTCGTTAACGTCTGAAGAAATTTCCCACTAAATCTATGACAGTGTGTTATAAATAGCTATATAGAAAAACAACCTAAATAAACGTGAATACAAAACCTGGCACTACCATTTGGTTATAAAAAAGTGTCAGCAATACGGTTGCCCGAAATTATTGAGAGTTGATTAACAGGATATTACTGTAATCATTATCGAACAATTTTTGGAAGCAAACGCAATTCAAAGGTACTTTGAGACGTTACATTACGTTTAATAACATTGGGATTACATCATACATATAACAAATGAATTGTCATTTATTTTCTAATTCATCTTACTCTCTTTACGTCCATTCATGTAGCATTACTCTCTAGTGTTAAAAGAGTAATAAGAAAAGAATAGTGGCGAAAAATTGTATTTGAATTGTGGAATTATTCATGCATCAAATGCCCATGTCGCGGGTTTCGAAAGTAATCATTTTTAAAAATAAATAAAATAAATAAAATAAATAAATAAATAAATAACATCGTTGGTGAAAGTGTATTGTGTTGAAAAAAAATATTTCTTAAAAAAAAAAAAAAAAAAAAAAAAAAAAATATTTTGGTGTATGTAATATGGTTGATACTTTTTAAAATTACTGAAATTTCAAACATCTCTAATTTTGAGTTGAATGGTACATGTAAAACTTTTATAAAAAATTTTATTTTATAACAAAACAGATTTTTATTATTGCTTTTTCTTCAGAAAAATATTCGATTAATAATTCAAAATAAACACGTATGAAACATCCTTTTTATCAGAAAAATGAAGTTGTCATAGGAAAAGAGCCTTCGGGTGGAATTATTTCCTTTTTAATTCCCACATCGGCCACTAAATTTTGTTAGAATTCGTTTTCTAAATAAATAAAGATTTAAAGCTTTTTTTTAATGTATTTCTTTCCTACTTTTATGCTTAAGTCCCACTTTGTCTTTGCATTATTAAGTGTCTCTAAAGAAGTATTTTGCTGATAAGTGTGACGATATTAAAAACGTAGTTATTTTCTTCTGTGCTTATACCATTAATTTTAAAATATAGTTTTCTCTGATACACTCTTTAACTACATTTCCTGCTACCATGGAAGCCGCTGCGCAAGGGCGGAATCAACGAGTCCACTAGTAAAATAGGGGAGGCAAGCATTTCGTTGAGAGAAAATAAGCGATAAGGGAATACCGAATGACTGGATGTTTGCTAAATTCAAACCTGTTGGTCAACTTGGAAACCCTCTAAGATTTTCGACTCGCCCTCACTGCTAGGAGTAGAAAACGTGGTTACACTGTAGTTCAGTTCCAGCAAACAAATGAATAAAAAATAAATAAAAATAACAATAACAATAATAAAATTCTCTTAATTAAAGTTTCTTATATTTAAATGAAATAATTGAGTAGATAAATAAATAATAAGATGGATATGGAGAACTACATGTATATATATATATATATTATTATTATTATTATTATTATTATTATTATTTATCTTGGCTAAAAAAAAAAAAAAAAAAAAAAAAAAAAAACTATTTAATTTAAAACATTATATTAATGATATAAATCTGCACCTGCTAATAATTTACATTCTTATTAATTATGATATTCATATTTCAAAAACAAGCTAAAAGCCCATAATTACATAATTTTGAATTATATATATCTATGGGTATATGTAAAGAGAGAGAGGGGGATAAGAGAGTGAGAGTGATAGAGAATGATAAATGGTAAAAGAAAGAGTGGGACAGGGGAGAGAGAGAAAGAGAAAAACAGAGACGGAGACAGAGAGAAGGGGGAGAGAGGGAGATAGAGTGAGAGAAAAAGACGTGAAGATGAAAACTTTTAAATATAAAATTTATTGATAGTATAATATATATATATATGTACTATTGAAATTCCGATTTCATTGTTATTTTAATGCAGTTTTTGGCCACTGAACCATTAAAAAAATGTTTTCCTGTCTTATGTAGCATTACGTTGCAATGGTGGATGGGTTTCAAACTGACAATGCCACATCTTTTAAATAGCTTGCAATTTTACTTTTGCAAAGCCTATACAGTGTTTCACGTATAGTAGAAAAATCCGTTTAACATTTAATTTGCTCTATAAAAAGTATATTTTCCAAAAACTCCAGTAAGAATTGTAAGTTGATTGGGATACATCTAACAAAGGAGACTGCACCTATACCCTCAGTAATTCTGTGAAAAATTATAATTTTATTTTGCCTTCAGAAATTTTACCATTTCTGACGGATCAGGGACCTTTGAGAACTTACTTATATAGTTTTCATTGCTTAAAGACTCATTGGTCATCCACTCTCGATGCGAGTGCGGGGTGGAAGGTGTCCTGAACAAGCTTACTTTGTGTCCTGAACATTCCTTTGTGTCCTGCGTGTCCTGAACACGCATACTTATCCATTAAAGCACTTAATCGTTTAGATAACCCTCCAATTAGACCCAATAACTGGCTATTTTAATATTTTAGAGTGTCCTCTTTTAAGAAATAAGTTAATTAAAATGTTTGTGACACTAATGGAGTTATACAATTCAACAAATTAAAAACTAATTTTACTAACATTTCCCAAGTCCAGGCGCAAAATTTGAATTCCTTT